>PVIR01007536.1:0-22214 GCA_004026965.1 Petromus typicus | reverse complement strand
TATTCCAGAGGAAAACACAGGCTGTTGGAGTCAGGCTGCCCAGACCCAAATCCTGTCAACGAGTGGCTTTATGGCTTTAAAGTAGTTATTGAATCTCTCTGTACCTCAGTTTCTCAGTCTGGAAAATGTAATGTTGACACTGTAAATGAGATCATCTATGACAAGTCACCTACACTTGTGAAGTGGTCAATAAAAGTTCAAGAGGTACAAATGGTCCATTTGAAGGTAGAAATATGATATTTCTGTCTCAAAATATTACATACATCCCCAGGAAAACATATACATGTGGTTAAATTGGAAGCTCTGTTCGTGCTCTCCTGTGTGAACTGCATGGGCTCCTCTGGCTGTCTGTCTAAGCCTTGTAGAGCCCTCTAGCTCCAGGTGGCTAGCCCTAAGCCTGCATGTTGTGGACTGTGTCTTGTGGGAAGAAAAACATATGAGTCTCACCAAATAAGAATTGCTCTCTCTCTCTCTCTCTCTCTCTCTGTGCGCGCGTGCGTCTGTGTGTGTGTGTGTGTGTGTGTGTGTGTGTGTGTGTGTGTGCATGTGTATGACAGAAAGAAAAAGACAGAGACATAGAGTATAAGAGACAGCGTGAGGTTTAAGACATCCATAGTCACCCTAGATCACATCGGGGACAGTGATTGTCAAAGAGGAAGGTACAGGGAGCCCAGAGATCCTGCACATTCATTCAGCAAGGACTATGAGAAGAAGTGATGTTTGTCTCAAGTGGACTCTACTCACACAGAGAGCAGATGGGAAGGGCACTCTAGGGATTCAGCATAGTCTGTAAAAAATACATCTTGGTCCCCAACTTCCCCACTATTTCTCTAACCTGAGAGTTCTTCAAAGCCTGCTTAGGTCATAAAGAGTGTGCACTCACTCAGGAAACCCTGGAAGACTGACATCCTGGAAGAGGATTGGCTAAGGAGAGAAGGCTAAGGGACTTGGGGCGTTAGGACCCACCTTGCAATTCCAAGGATCTCCCAGGACTGATGTGTGGCATAAGGAAGCTAGGATAAAGATGGACAGTGAGCAGCTGGGGAGCAGGTGTCCAGGTGGTACCATCCATATGCCCTCATGTCCTTAAACAATCACCCTGAACTGTGGAGCAACTGTCAAAGTGTCCTCCAAAGAGCTGCCTGTCTATAGGTGGCCTGGTCCATTCCCACCTAATCACAATGATAAGTATGATTTCTCACTGTGGACATTAAGGGATCCCCAGGAGGGACATGGTGCTGTCCACTCCTACCCAAGGAAACCACAGTGTGATCTGTGAAATGTGCTGACTCAACAATAAGCCTGATTCAAGCTGGAGTAAGCTCAATTGAGGAGGCAAATGAACACCAGGAGATGTGACAGGGCCAGAGTGCAGGACATTGAGCAGGGAAAGAAACACCTATGGGTCCCTATGGGGCCACACTGGGCCAGAATCTGCCTCTGAACTTCCCTGGTCCTAAGACATTGGATAGGGTCTTGTGCTGTCATGTTCCCGTCTTCATGTGTGGAAAAGGGATCAGGAGACTCATATAAGGATGAGTTATCTCTGCCCCATGGGAGAGACTCAAACCTCTCAGCTGTTCTCTCCACTGGTGTCACTGTGAGCCCTGTGCAGTGTGAGCCATTTGATGAGATGAGCAAAGATGGTGCTTTGTTCTTGAGAGGCAGCAAGAGAGGACAATCCTGGGAAAAGTGAGCCATGAAGCACAGCCAGCTAACGTTCCCACTCCAAAAACAACAGGAGGGAGATGTGGCCTTGAAAAATCCCAAGGGAGGACAAGCCCCAACAGGGCTCCAATCTGCCTCTTCTCCTGACCTAACAGCCTACATTTGGCCTTCAGGATTGTGGTTACTCCGCTACGTGGGGCAGTATGGTCTGGGAATAGAATGATCCTTGAAAACAACTACTTTAGCACCTATGATGCCGACCACGATACTGACTCCTGGAATTGCGCAAAAGTATTGTCTGGAGGTGAGTCAGGGTCAGCTGTACCTTCCCTGCTGGGCACTACGGTCCTCTTTAAGCCACTGCTTGTACTATACCCAACACAAAGGAAAGACCAAGAGAAACTCCCACCAACTCTGACTCAGGAGAGCTGCAGGGCAGAGACAGAGATCAGAGAGTGGGAGACATGATGTGTTAGAGACAGAAGGAAGGACACAGGCAGGAGAGACCTGAAGCACAGAGGCAGGCATGGATGGATGGGGCAGAGAGACGTAGACTGGTATTATGAAGAGCAGTGGAGACAGAGCTGCACTGGGGACAGATACGCCAGAAATGTTCCTGAAGTGAAGTGCATGCCTGCCTTCAAATTGCCAAGGTTTTGCAGACTGGGCAAGTATATCTAGGAGAGTAAGAGTGAGAGAGATAAAATACAGATTACCAGCATGGAATATTGTCCTCTGATAGAGAGGCTCACAGATTGACATAGGCAGAGACCATCAAAATGGAGAGACTCAGATGGAGAGAGAGACTGAGTCTATCAGATATCAATAGGGAGCAACATGGAGCCATGAGGGACTCAGAAATATTGTAGGTGTAAGTGATGAGCGAGGGAGGGACACAGGAAACAGAGGACTCTGAAGGCTGCAAACTCATGAGCAGGACGCTGGAGAGGTGGGCAGAGACCTCACTGTCCCTTATGTCCCAGGCTAAGTTGAGGGTCATGTTTCTCCCCTCCCACCTCTGTTCAGGTGATTCCTTAAAGAATGAAAAGCATTGATCATTGATCATCTCACCCCCTCCTCTTCCACAGGGTGGTGGTTTAGCAACTGTGGTGAATCCAACCTCAATGGATTGTACTTCCCATCAGGTTATCAGTGGACGAAGTATAATGGGATCATCTGGAACTTCAGTGAGGGGAGAATTGACTATTCACTGAAATCCTCACGCATGATGATCCGGGCCTTGCACAGCTAGAGAAAGCAGTACAGAGCTCAGTCAGTGCTGTCTATCAGCACAGTCAGACTAGCGAAGGCTCCTGTGTCACACAAGTTCCTGAACCAAGCAGACTACACATGTGACTATCCCCCAAACTCTAGGTTCACATGTAATAATGATATATGTCCTGCATCATAGCTTAGTTTTGTACCATATAAATCATTCAGGTCTGGTGTGACACACAGCCCTGCTTCTCTGTGAATGTTCTGAACTGACCTGACTTCTTAAAAAGTGTCACTGGAGGAGAGCCTGGATGCGGTAGATTCAGGGTGTGACTGTGACACAGTGATCCGTCCTCTATAGCCTCTTTCCACTCTGCTATGGACATAGCCCTCAAAGGAAAGCAGTAAGTGTAATGCACTGTGGCTCTCTCCTATAATCCCAGCACTCTGGAGACAGAGGTAGGAGGATCACTGTGAGTTAGAGTCTAGGCTGCTTTACATAGTGAGTTCAGGGCCAGCATGAACCACAAAGAGAAACCCTGTCTCAAATAAAATCAGGATGGCCATGATGATGTCTGGATGTTGTGATGTGTGTGCCTCTGTACATACCTAATATATAAATTAGGAGTGAACAATTTAGAAGAAAAACTGTGGGGCCTGAAACCTCATCCTCTGCACAGAGCTGGCTGCAAACACCAGGCAGACGCATCTTCTGTTGCAGATCTCTCAGATTTCTACATCATGCTCAGCAGACACAGGGCAGATAACCAGCACTGATCCATAAGAGGACGTTGTATTCCTTCTTCTCCTCTTCAGGGACCCTCCACAAGCTCCAGAGCCCAGGGAGAGATTGCAGGAGACCCTTGTGGGTAACACTGACCCTTGTGCCTCAGATCATGGCTCCCATGGAGTGAGGAGACAGAGGTGAGGGGACAGGAGCAGCAAAGGGAGCCAGGTTCACTCTTCAGATCATAGTTTGGGCCTCAGAAACCCCAGTGTCAAGTTGTGGTGCAGGAAAATCAGGCCAATTCATTTGTTCATTTGAATCACAAGGAACAATACAGAGCAGGCACTGCCTGGGAGCCACAAGATCAGTGATTTCTCAGACAGGATCCTGGGGAAATTCACATGTCGATATATCTTTCTAAAATGTACCCTCACAGCTGTCATTTGTCTTCTAGTTTTGTTTAATAAAATAAGGCAAAGCAAAGTAGACATTTTTATTTCTTTTTTTAACCCTGGTGCACAAAATGTTTGGAAAACAGCCTGTCACTTAGTATATCTTTAGGAAATACTCAGGGAGGAAGGAAGGGAAAAGGTATGCGTAGAAGAAAAGAAGAGCTCCAGGGCCAGAATGGACACCACTCACCCCACTGAGTTTAAACATCTTATGAAAGATAGAGAATGTAAAGCCCTGTTGGAAGGGAGGGATCAGAGTGGGGACACACAGCACTGGACAGTCAGCTGCTGGGATGGGGACACCTATGCTGCAATGTCAGTAGATCTATAGTACCCCCAATTCTGTCACCCCAGAGGCCTGTGTACCCCTAGAGGTGGAGGTTGGCACTATCTGGGGTGATCCTGAGTCCCGACAGGGAGCCAGCTCTTCCACTGCCCACCAGCCAGAGTCAGATTAGTTTGGTGCTAGGAGCCACACTGATCCAAAATTTCCTTTCATTTCATGAAGTGAGGAAGGTGCTTAGTGTGGACCAATTTGGGAATTCTTATTATCCTCAGAATTTCAAATATGAACACTGAATAAGGAACAGTGGCTGAACCTGCCTTGCTTTGTGCCCCCTGCTACATGGAGCAGGGTGAACCTGGGGGCCATCCTTACTGTCTCTGCACCTCAGCATTTCCTGTAGGGAACAGTTAGACTTATGCCTTCCGGCTGCTCTGACTCTGCAGCCGTGTGTGCTCCATGGACTCTCACAGCTGTCCCCTGGCAGTGCACCTGCCCTCTGCCTGACTGATTTCATGCTGTTCACACACAAGAGTGCTCTGGAAATTCACAGTGTCTGAAGACAGGATCAGTTCCTAATTGCAGTAAGGGAAACAGCAGCTCAGGGAGCTTGGGATGGATTTGAACCCAGGTTGCCCACACCAGAGCCAGTGCTCCTGTCTGCTTTAGAAACTCTCTTTCTTTTTCCTGCATTCAGGCTGGGGTGTGGTGGAGGGTGTCCAGGCACTGTGAGGAGAAAGGAGAAAATAACTGAATGTGAGTTCTGACCCTCAGCCGACCCAGCCTCACTCACAGGTGCTCAGCTCTTCACTGCATTATACTCGCCTCTAATTGCTTTTCATCTTAGGGAAAACAGCCTCTGAGTGGCTGAGCAGAAGCACCAAAGCCTGTATGGGGAAACTGAGGCATCAGGGGGACAGAGTGCTCTGCCAGTGTCAGCATGTGGGGCTGCACAGGGTCAGGAGCTCCGTGCTCACTCCTGGAGCTGAGATCTGCTCACTTCAGGGAAGCAGGACATACAAAGAGCGGATCTGCAACTGATGGACCTCAGTGAGCTGCTTCTTCTGCACTATGACTCTTCTCAGTCACTAGTCCTGGGCTGTCATTTCACATGGACAGACCCCATCTTCCCTGGGAGCCTGGTGCCCATGTCTTCCCCAGGGGCGTGGCCTCTGACAATCCGGACTGGCTGGAGGTGCTCTGCCAGTCTTGCCCTGCTGCCAGCATCATGATCAGAGCAAGCAGAAGATACTTTTATTGTTTATTTCAACTTTCCCTTGTTCATTATCCTGAGGAGAGAATCGAAAGAACATGGAGTTATGTTCACAACACTTTCAAACTTTTAATTAGAGTTAGCATGTCACTACGTGGGTAGGGCTGTCCTCAAACTTGAGATTCTCATGCGCCAACATCTTGAGCCATTAAGATTAAAACCTGTACCACAAAATCTGTTCTAAATAAAAGCTTTTACATCCTCACAAAGGACCACAGCACCTGGAGATCTCAAGGCCAATGCTCAGCCTCAGATTAACCCCATACGGAACCCCAAGGGATTCTGAATAAAATCAATAGAAAAACGAGGAGCCACCCCCTGGAAAGGACCTGTTGATCCAACCTCATAGCCATTGTGTGTCCATCTGGGAGTCAGTTTAAGTGATCAGAGCTTCCTATGTACAGGGAGAATGCTCTGCTCAGGGGACTTGATACCTGCCTGACCTAAGGTCAAATGGTCACAGGAAAAGACATTGGCTGTAGTCCCACTCAGGAAAGGATTCAGCTAAACCTCAGAAGGGCCTGTGCTATGTAGAGAGAATAGTGAGTACCCAGGAGACACTGACATTTTGTGTGGCTACAAGGTCACATCTATAGATTCTGATCAACATGTAGCTACTACATCCTCGCTCCTGACTGTGAAAGGCACAGTGGTCTGTATACCTCCGACTGTGCACTTCCTGGAACATCCAAGCTTCTGAGCCCCAACACGCACTGTCCCCAGGCAGCAATATGCAGAGCCACTGTGTGCCAGCCCTGAGTGTTGGGACTGTCTCCTAGATGTGACATTCTGAGTGGGAAAATGGGTGTCCACACGATGTCCACTTCTCTTGGTTAGGGGCAACATGAGTCCATACTGAAGCAGCAGAAAGTCAAAGAAGTTAGTCCTGGAGAATGAAAGATGCACCCAGGAGATTTGTAGGCAGCATGTTTGTTGCCAGTCTAGATTGACCCAGAAATGCTTCCAAAGTGCTCAGCCCCAGAACAAAGGCCAGGAGTCTTTCAAGTAAAGTAGGAAAGGAGATGTGGTTACAGATATTAGACTTGAAGGTTACAAACCCTATATGTAATCCCTGGAGTGTAGAATGACATAATTTGGTAATGGGTTACATAAAAAGTGGAAAATATATCATCAGGGTCTTATGACATTAATTTTCTATGCCAGGCAATATAGATTAGTTGGTTAGAAGGATAGAGCAATCTCAGTATATTTACATAGGCTCATTTTCATGCAGCTCTTCTGTAAACAAAGACCCTTCTGTGTTATCTAAGATGCTCATGAACAAGAAAGAAGAGGAGGAGGGAGGGTCCAGCTCCTCTGGATGCCAGTTAACAGAAGAAGCTATTTTCCAGTTCAGTACACCACCAGAAGGGAATCACAGGATGTGCTGCACAGAGCTCTATGTTGGACCCTGTAGCATGTTTCGGTATCATTCTTGAGAAAAGACCAAGGACCACAGCAGGGACTGTTCCCACTCAGGCTCACTGCCAAGGAGAAGGCACAGTGGTCTCTTTCTGTTCTCCACATCCTTCTCACTGCTGGGAATTCCAAGGCCATTGTGTGAAATCCTGTCACCATGACCGGCAATGCTCTTAAGTGAGCAACACTTCCCTGCACACATCCCAATTATGAAGAAAACCAGCCCCTAAAAGGTGGAACCCAAACAGCTCTCCCTGACTGTCAAAGCACTTCAGGAATCACAAACATCATTGGAGTCCAGGCAGGTGATGAGAGAGTCACAGTGAGGTTGTGGAGACTCCTTCACTCAGCTGTTCCCAGATTCTCACAAGATGCCTGGGATGCTGGCTGCCTGTGAGGTGGGGAATTGAGGCAGAGAGAGGTCAGGGGATTGACTCATGGACACTTCGTTAACGTGGTGGGGCAGAGGTTGGATTCGAACCCAGGCAGGCTGGCTTTTCTCTGTGCTTCTCACCAGTGCTTCTCAGAGTGTGGTCTGAGGATAGGTACAGTGAGCCTCTCCTGAAGTCTCATTAGCATTGAGAATCCCACCCCACTGAGTTAACACCTCTGCATTGAGGTTCAGCAAACTGCTACACATAACCTCCCAGTGCTGACTCTGCTGCACACTAAAGTTGAGAGACTGCTCCCCTGGGCACAGTGGACACATCTGTAATGTCAGCTGCTCAGGAGTCTGAGAGAGAAGAGCTTGATCCAGCCAGTTTTAGGCCAACCTAAGTAACATGTGAACAAAATCAAAATACAGATTATGGTAAGCTGGGTGATAGATATTTATAAAAGGAATGTAATCAATAAGGAAAGGTTGAGAGCGGTGTGGGAAAGAGATGAAAGAAGGAGTTAAGATGTGTTCTGTATGGTAGTAACTTTGCACAAGAAATGTGACTACTATGTACTGTAAACTCAGAAAATATAGGAAGGAGATGAAGTGATGGGTGGAAAGGGAACAAGAGGAAAAAGGAAGACAAAGGAGTGAAAGAAAGAAATGAAAATCTACTATGTACATTCTCCAATTCTGCCTAAATAAGGGAAACATCATTTCCTGCCTCATGTACTAATAAAGCAAATAAGGAGAGATTCACTAATGTGGAGATTATCTCCATGTGTATAAAGGGAACCCTCAAGGTCCAAGAAAGACTTTGAGCCAATTTGACAAGTGACAAAACTGGAGAATAAAAGAGTGCAATAGACCAAATGGCCTCCTCACATAAGCCACATGGTCAGAGTAGCACAGACTCCCCTCCACTGACTTCAGATCACATCCCATTGGCCAGAGCACACCATGTGATCACTAGGCTGGAGGGAATGATGGAAAGGAGCACTTGACTCCAAAGCCTAAGGATTCACATGATCCTGATCAAAATGAGCACTGAATTAGGCAACTTTGAGATCTTTTCTTAGCTAACACTAAGCTTGCACTGCAGCCTCTGTCACTCTGGGTTTATTCTTTCTATTTTCAAGAGGAGAATACTGAGTCTTCCCTGTGAAACAGGAATCAATATACAGTTCTAAGAAAGCAGGCATTTCAAGTTTGGGCCTGGGTCTTAGGGGACCTCAAAGCCCAACCTCAGTGGTCTCTTCTCTGTCATCTCTGCCACAGTTCTGATTATGTCCTGGAAAATAGGGAAGGACAGAGATGACAAATAATGTAGTCTTGGGAGGGTTGACTACCAGAAACACTTATGAACAGCCTCTCTGGACTGTTATAATTTCCATAGTCTCACCTGTGTCTGTCAGGGTTTTGGGCATGTTTAGGTGTGTCAACTTGGACACAGAGACTCACTCCCAGGAACCACCATGTTCTGGGATCAGAAGATCCCAGGTGGACTTGTCATGCATTCAGGGAGTGACAACTGATCATAGAGACTCAGTGGAGCCAGTTCTTTCCTACATCCAGAATCCTGAAGAGACCCAATTGGCAAGTGGCCCTCCCAGCACGATCTATGCACTGGCCCTTTGTCTCTAGGGGCTGGAGAGTCAGTTCTCCCAGAAGAGTAATGGCCCATGGCCATAGGCTCAGATCATGTTCTGTGAGAGGTTAAGGTGAAGCATAGATACACTGGTTCAATCAGTAATATGTGTTCACTTGTTGAATGGCCAAGTAAGGATGCAATAGGATGCCATTTTCTGGTGCCTAAAGAACTCTATTCCCTCCAGGTGTCTTACCGACATCCCTTGTGTGTTCCCTGGGCACAAACTCAGTTCCTTTGAGTCCTATGGGGCCAAGTCTACTCCAAAGCTTCTACCCTAGACAGGAACTCCTTATCTTTTTGTTCTTTCAGTACTCGTCCTGTGATCTGAGCTGGAATTTTCCCCATAGTACTAGGAAAGAGGCTGAAAGCAAAAGATATACAAGGAGAAACATGTAAAAGATGATACAGATAAGAGATAACATGATATGTCAGGCCAGGGGCAGAGGCTGGATTGGGAAGGCTCTCATGTTGCCTAATTACAACCAGCACAAAGATCTGTGCTCTGGATATATTAGGAAATCAATATCAGAGCCAGTCAGGGTAGTACACACCTGTAATCCAACATTTCAGAGGCTCAGATAGAATGATCTCAGAGTTGGAGGCCAGGCTGGGATACATAGTGAGATAATGTCTCAAAAACACCATAAAATGTTGGATGCCATAGGTGAAATGGAAGGCTGCATGAGGAAGGAAAAGGGGAAATAAAAGAGTTCATGGTAAAAACAAAACAATGGAAACAAAACTTATATATATAAGGGTGTGTATGGCTGGCAGGACAGTAGTAAAATTAGGCATAAAGTATATCATGTACAGTTACTAATTCCCAATGACTCTGTAATCATAACATATTCCTAAGATGCATCAATAAACTCAATGTCAGGGAAAAAACACCAAAAAGTAATGAGCAAAGAAAGTATAAATAGACACTTCACAGAAGGAGAAATAAAAATAGCCAATAAATAAGTAAAGAAATGCTTGAAATCAGTGGACATTACAGAATAAGAGTGGGATTCCATCTCTTCTCTGAAGAATGGTCAGCATTAAGAAATCAAAAAGTAAGGAAGCAGATGAATCTGCCAGGCAATAAAAATATCTTCCTGCATTGTTGTGGGGAATGTCAACTAGTATAATCACTATAGAAATCAATGTGGAGATTCCAAAAAAAAAAAAAAAAAAAAAAAAAAAAAAAAAAAAAAAAAAAGAAGAGTAAAAATGACATTTAACCCAGTTATTCCCTTCTCAGTAACTGTCTTAAGGAGTTAAAGACATATTACAGAGATAAAAGTAGAGCTCTATGACACAACAGATATGTGTATCAAGAGTTGAATGGATAAATAAATGTGGGATTACACCCAGAGCAGTACTACTGTGCCATAATGATGAACCTGACTCAATTGGATGAAAATAGATGCAGCTTGAGACCAGTGGCCTCTGTACATGAAGAATAAAATTAGTTCTTTCTCTTCAACTCTTATCTAAAGTGAAAAACAAGAGCAGTCCTGGGTGCTATGACAATTGAGCACAGCAGCTACAGCCATAGTCAAATGCTCCCTCAGCTGGAGTCCCTCCCCTGGCACAGAATCTTCTCTCCCTGATGAACTCATGGCTCACTGATGCTCCCAGCCAGTGAGCTCATTCAAAACTTCCTCAGAACCAGTCTGGAAAAAGCAGCAGGGAGAGATGAGAGGCCAACAGGCCACTGACCTTGTAGAACACTCTCCAGTTTAGAATTTTCCTGAGCAGCCACCAGGGCCCCAAAGAGAAAACTTGTCCTCATGGCATTTGTATTCCATAGAATAGAGCAGAAGGCACAAGTACAGACCAGAGATTGTTCACTCGCTGTTTAGCTGGTGTCCACACTACTCTACTTCAATAATCTCTCCTGCCTTATTTAGTGCAATGGATATTTCAAATCACTCAAGAATACACTAAGACATGTAGTGACCACAGGAGTGGAAAAGTTAGAGCCTTTGCAGCATGTTCTAGTCTACGAGTCTGACAGCACATGTCACAATATTTAAGAAATAAACAGACATGAGATGTAGAGAAAAAGCTGAGCTTGGGCCTCATCCATGCTACTCTGGGTAGCAAAGAAGGGAGACCCAAGCTTGCTGCACTGTTTCTTCAGCATATTGGGAAC
This sequence comes from Petromus typicus, assembly GCA_004026965.1. Lineage (NCBI taxonomy): Eukaryota > Metazoa > Chordata > Mammalia > Rodentia > Petromuridae > Petromus > Petromus typicus. The sequence goes on along the minus strand of PVIR01007536.1, from coordinate 11,007 downwards.
AAGCAATGTAAGAGGTCACTCAGAGGGCAACACATTTGTACATCATAGAACAATAAGGAATAATGTAGATGAAGGTCCTTGATTACTTTTTCCCTGGTGCATCATAAAACGCGGGAATATTTGGGTTCTTTGTTTTCACAGGTGAAGATAAGGTCCTGATGTGTCTTAGCTGACCTGCAGGCAAGAAAGCTCAGCCCAGTCATACTCCTATTGTGCAATTACATTTCCCAAATAGGATTGTTACCTACAAACTCTTAGACAGGGTACGTGATTTTCCCAAAGTTTCAGGATTGATAAGAACTAGATGTTGAAGAAGAAATTGAAAATTCCTTTCTCCTTTCACTTATGATGCATATCCAGTCCTCAGGCAAGAGATATGGACTCTGCAGGTATGCAGATTAAGAGTTTTCTTTGTTATTTTTGAGACTGATGAGACAAACTACCCCAGGAACAAAGTTAAAGGGAGAAAGTTTGAGGTACTTCAAAGTTTACAGAGATTTCAATCCCTAATTGAGTGGCTACTAGGCAGGATGACATCAGAGAAGAGTAACAGTTCATGGTAGACAGAAGGTATCAAAGCAACCAAAGAATGAACACAGCTCCTTCTAGCCCTTCTGTCTTACCCAGGCTTCTTAGGACTGGTAGTGCTCATGCCCTTAATCCTGCTGCCATTGATGTTAGTGATGCACCATGAATCAATCCTAGTATGACGCACTCTGCATGAAGACAAACCTGAAAAAGCTCCATTGTGTTTCAATGATGCATAACAGGGGGAGGCTGAGAGAGAGGCGGTGCTGTCCACTGATAGATTCTGTCCCCATCAGGGGTAAGGTGAGCAGATGCTACATCTTGTGACTACTTGTGGGGAAAATAGAGAAAGCAGAGATCAAAGCACACAGATCAGATAGAACCTGGGCGTGTGTGCAAAGGCCAGAAAGCCCTGTAGGTGAGGACCTCTGAAGGATAAAAGCTGCAGACAGCTGGCCACACAGGAACTTACACCTGCAACAGCTCTGAGGATACCTCTGCCCTGGGAGACAGGTCACACCAGTGTATTCCAGGCACAGGGCTTACTGAGCACAAGGCATGATAGAAGGTGTGCAATATGAGTGGATTCTGCTCAAGTTCAGCACAAGTCTGTGTGCTGTCCTGGAGAGCCATGCTGTGGGGCAGCCTACCCATCCTGTTGGCCATAGTGGCTGTAGCTGAAGGGAATGGAAAGCAGGTAGAGAACACCCAGAGGAACCAGCCACACACAATTAATATATGGAAACAGACTGAATACTGGAAAGAAAAACAGGAGAATGGAGTGCAGAGAAACAAGGAGACACTGAGGGAGGTAAGGATGGGCCAAGAAGAGGACAGCTCAAGGCTGTCATGACGAGAAGAGGGACTTTGCACTTCTGAGCCCCCAAAGGACACTGAGTTCAGAAATTGGGAAATGAGACTAGAGTGAAGAGGGATGGACATGGTGCCACAAGAGAGACTGCTTTCCATGGGAACAGAAAATCTGGCTCTTCATTTGGCCACACCAGGCCAGGCCAAACCTTGGTGAACAGACACCAGGGAAAGAACAGTTTGTCCCTTCTACATGAGGAGGAGAAAAAATCACCATGAATAGGGGCTTACTTTGTCAGAAAAACAAACAAGTAAAGAGTGCAGATGGGTGAGCTTTGGCCAGGGTTAGCTCTCTGTGGTCAGATCACTGGTGTAGATGTCCCAGAGGAAGTGGCCACTCACATGGAGGACAAGTGAAGCAGCCAGTTGCAGGCAGGTTCCCAGTGGTTACAGGAATTCACGGAAGAAACGTGTCAAGCACATGAGGATAAAAAGCGGGAAGAATGTTTTGGAAGAATCCTAGAGGTGAGAGCAGTTCCAGCCATGGAGGTCCCATGGGTCTGTCTTTTGCCAGAGGAAGGCATAGGAAGGTCTTGCCATAGGAAAGTCTTTCTTTTGCCCTTTTCTGTTCCTGAAGCCACTGGAAGGCTTTTGAGTAGGTAGTACTAGTATTTCAGAGTTAATAGTATGGGGACAGGTAGATTCTAGGAGCCCGGGAGGATTCCACAAACAAGAGGTAACTGAGGCCTGTGTGTCTTGAGGCTGGGGAATGAAGAAGAGCCAATAGTGCAGGGAACCAACCATCCATGGTGATGAATCAGATGCAGGGAGGCAGAGAACAGGAGTCAGGGACACAGCAGTATGACCAAGGAGCAAGGATTATCTTCACCTCCGGGAAGTCCTGTCATGTAGAGCTTTGGCCCAAGATCACTCAGCTGGTGAGTGGAAAACCACTCAAGCCCAAGACCATTAATGCAAGGCACTGCTCTCTGCTCAAAATTTGTCTTCATTTGATAACTGCCTTTCCCAAGTGCAGAAAACACAGGCAGAGAAGATCGTGGTTACTGATCTCCCTTTTAGTCTTCAAACTTCAGGCACTGTCACATTTATCCAGGGCCTTTGGACTTGCCTTTGCCTCCATGTAGAATGTAATAACCTTTCTACAACCTGCTGCATCTCATTCTCTCAAACTACTGATCTCGGGACCGAGGCTTCTCTTGATACCCAGAGAGAACTAGGGTAATGGAAAATGAAAAAAATCATGAAAAAATCATGCTAGTTTACATTCCCATTATCCTAGTTTACATTCTTCACAGCACTTGTCACTGTGGTAATTTGAACAATTTATTTTTCTAAAAATGATCTGGAAACAGAAGATATTGGTCAATTTTTGGGTTTTATTCTGAGACAGGGTATCACTCTGTAGTTCAGGCTGGTTCTGAACTCAGCCTTGAAAATAGCAATCCTCCTTCCTCTGCCTCCCAAGTTCTGGGATTATAAGTATGAGCCACTATGTCCGGCCTTGTGGTATGTGGTACTGATTTTGGCTGGACATGAGTCACCATACCTGGTGTTGTTGTATGTGGTTATTGGGGATCAAAGCTGGGACCTCTTGTACATGAAGGCAGGCAAAAGATCCATTCAGCTAAATCCCAAACCCAGATTTTGAAATTTTTCATTGCTGATTCTCTGATAGAGTTGAGCACATAACAGGTCCTCAAGAAATAACTCCTACTTGGCATGGTATCACATGCCTATAAGCCCATCACTGGGAAGAAGATGAGACCATTGGATCACCATGAGTTCAAGGCCAGCCTGGGTTGTACGGTCAGTTTAGGACCAGATTGATCTATATGGTGTTACCCTGTCTCAAAAAACAAAAAACATTTTTAATTGTTTTGAAGTATATACATATGTAATTTGAGGTAAGGACACTAGTTTGAAGAAACATGTTTCGTAGAACACAGTACTTGCATGAGGGAACTTTTCTAGAATTTCAAGTTGTTCGGCTTTTTTCTTCTCAAGGGATAATCCGCACATGCTCAAATTCACCCATTTCATGGATAGTGCTGAGATGGACAAACACACAGTGCTGTAACCACCATGTAACCAAGCATGATACAGGACATTGCCCACACTGCCAGGAAGCACTTCTGTGTCTCTCTGCAGTCCTCCTCACTCCTAGAGATCAGTACTGGGCAATCACAGATTCCTGCTTCCCCAGAAAGTGCCAGAAATTCTCTGGGATGCATTCGTGCAGCATGTAGCTCTCTGGTTCTGATTCATTTCACTCAGTGCAGTGTAACTGAGATTTGTCCCTGGGATGATGTGAATGAATTGTGTCTTTCTGTTCATTTTTGTATTGCACCCATTGGATGGCTATCCCACAGTTGTTTATCCATTTGCCTAAGTTCATTTTGTACAAATAATGCTACATTAAGCCAAGGTTGAACAGTTCTATTTCACCTCAGATTTTGCCCGTTCAGAGATCAGTATGAATTGTGGGTCAACCTCCCTCTTTATCATTCCTGCTCTGTCCAAATTCCCTTCCTTTCTTTAAGGACCTTTTCAAGTGTCCTGTTTGAAACCCAGAGAAGTCTTTGAGTTCCATGTTACTCACTTGTAGAGTGAAACTCTGAAAGAAATAGGATGCTACCAAACCCATAGAGAGAGTATAACAGAGACAGAACTCCAGTCCAGGAACAAGGGCAGAATAGTCCAAGAAGCACAGTGAGAATCTCTACTGGTTGAAAGGAGGTGGGAGGCTGTGCTGCATTCCACCTACTGAGGGTGTGAATGTGACAAAAGAAGGGTGAGAGAGAAGGGGTGGGCTCCAAACTGCAGAGGGATTGGAACCTGGAGAATAGTCTGCCCCCTTTAGGTTGCTTCCTCCAACAAATCCTTCCCCTTATTTTCTGCCCATGTCTGAACCCTGGGAAGGACCTATTTCTGTCGTGCTGGACTGTGAGCCCCAGTGCACCTATGCTCAACTTTCTTGCCACCTGTCTTGTGCAGATTGGTGGACAAGGCAAATTGTAGGACAGAATCAAGATGTGAGCAGCCTGTGTCCTTCCCAGCTGTTTGTCACCTGAAAACCAGTGGGAGACCTGTGAAGTTTCTAAGGAGCTCTAGTTGTTCAAGATGATGCCCAGCTACACTGAGACCCAGCTCTGCTCCACAGACCTTGGTCAACCTTTGAAGTAGGAATCCTTGGACCCCAGCCCTGTGGGTAGTGTCACTGAGCAAGGCTCTGTTTGTAAAGGACCACTTTAGTCAAGCTGCCTGGAATATCTCAACTCAAGGATCAATCTCATTCTGGCCTTCTTGTGGCAGAAGCTCAAATCCTTACAGCCTACATTTCAGTCCAGGTTGTAGTAGGTTACTGAATCATGGAAAATCTGTACCATACTGAAAAGAGCTGTTTATCTGGGCAGGCTGTCAGCAACAATGTATACTCTGACTTCTGGGGACCATGTTAGCAGGGAAGGTGTGAAAAGAGGCATGTCAAGGAGTTGATTGAGTTAGTGAATACTCAATACTCACATTGTGATCATAGCATGCCAAATTAATAGTGAGTTGAATATGGCAGGTGAGACAATGTGATGTCAAGGTAAAGGACCAAGTTGGGCTTGAGAACTGTCTGGGACCACTGACATAGAGGGGAAGGAGGCTGGAAGCTTCACGGGCCAGGCTGTGGTACAAGAGGAGTCAGAAGTCCATGTTGAATACTTTGTACTTGAGATATTTACTGTAAACCTTTCTCAACAAGGTATGGTTGTGGGACATCCAATGGAAAGTCCTGGACATGGAAATGGCACAATTAGCCTGGTGATGGGGCATAGAATTTATGGAGCTCTGTCATCTCTGAGATGTTCCACATTTTGGTATTGGTACCCGCAGAAGCTTAGACATCCATCTAAGTAATGAATATAAGAAAGAGACAAGAAGGCAAAATGAAACTTCAAAAGAAATAAAAATAGGAAAAGAGCAGTCTATGATGAATCTGTGGCACTGTCTCCTGGTGGGTATATAAATGTTCATAATTTCAAATTTACAGTGATTAAGAAATCCTATTGCAGGCCAAGAATTTACTCAGTAGGTCAGGCACCTGCTTTGCAAGAGCAAGGTTCCTAGTTCAGTCTCTGGTAACCACAGACAACTATGATCGTTATGGTGACTTACACCCAGCAGCAATTAGAACAACAGACCAAAGCGCCAGGCATGAAGGATCACACCTGTAATCCCAGTATTTGGGACACAGAAGAGGGAGGTTTGCTGTGAGTTCAAGGCCCATCTAGGTGACACAGTGAGCAAGACTAGTGTGAACTACAAAACTAAAAAAAAAAGATAGAAAGAAAACAAAAGACATCTTATTAGAAAAAAATGACCGCTTGGGCTAACTCTGAAAATGTTTGTGATTTTTACTGGCCCTGAAGTCACAAGGCAGGATAATAGGTGTAGTTTCTACACCAATCCCATAAATAAAGGAAATAACAATTTATAACAGCACATTCACCAAAGTTCATTAACTCACTGACAGCTTTCCATGTACCATGTGATCTCAAGTTAAGGATACTGGGCTAGGGAGAGAAAGTAGAAAAAGTGGAGGGCCCAGCACTGGGTCAACAAATCCCTCAATATGTAGCAGCCTGATAAAGCATAGAGTGGCCAAGGACAGGAGGAGTTCAGAGCAGCGGCCTCTGAAGAGAATCCACTGCCCAGGATGCTGCCAGGTCTAGTAACAGGATGAAACGTGTTCCTGGAGTGTATGAAGAGCCTCGACCAGGTGATTGGAAGAGTGAGGGCAGATCCTGGGCCTGACACGTGTGATGAGTATAAACCGAAGGATTCAAAATCATGGTTAGTTTTAAAGTTTTCATGTCTGCACCAAATGCACCAAAATTACATACTACTTTCTTTAAGGTTAGGTAGGTGTGGAGGTGAAAACATGGAGTTTGGTGCTGAGGAAGCAGGGAAACTACAGAGGCTGCTGGCAGGGCTGTGGGTTATTTTGGGAAGAGTTAGGAGAGCACATCTGTGCACTGGGATGTACGGGTAGGGTGTGAGGACAGAAATGAGATCTGAGGGCCAAAGATTTGAGACACTCTGGGCCTCAAAGTGTCCGTGCCCAGACTTCTCACACTGGAGCCAGCCTCAGCGACAGCTGGGCGGCCTGGGCTTCTGAGCCGTAGAATTGTGAAAGTTGGAACCTTGCATGTGAAAAACATGTGTTCACTCACTGGATGCTTCAGGCATCAGAATGCTGGACTGCTGAGGGGTGGGGCTGGTGGAGCCCAGTAGTGATAGAAGCCAACTGAGTCTTGGGCCTGACAGTGTGATAAATAGGGTGATTGTGAGCTGACATAACACTTTAGGTGACAGTGCAGAGTACGGTATTTTAGAGGACAAGAGTGTAGGAGGGAACTATGTGAAGAGATCAATGCATGACCCTTGGTGAGAGACAATAGAGGCTGACACCACAGTGTGGGCCATGCAAGGAAGTATAGTCAGGGGCCATTTGGGAAAGTATGGCTGATGTCCTTGCTGATGGACAGGATGTGGGTCTAAGATGAGCAGCATGAGGCTGAGAGCAGCAAGAGTAGAACTTTCATGTGATGGAGGAGGGTGAATTCAGGAAGCAGATCGGTAGGACCTATGTCTGAGTGAGAGTTGAGAGATGCCAGGGATGAACCAATTGGAGATGGTTCCATGTCAGAGAGTGTCAGCGGTGACAGCTTGTGAGGAGCTGATGGTGGACTTCTGCCAGGCTAAAAGAGCTCCCACCATCCTGCTCCCTCCTACAGATCCTCAACCATTTGTTACTCATGAAGGATGAGACTGAGAGGATTTTGCCTTACATTGACAAGCAAGAACAGAGCATTTATAAGCAGGGTAATGTGGTGAAAAGCATGTATCGCCATCTCAGGTGAGTGCTGCATCCTGTTCCTTGTGGGGCATGGGCCAGCTCACCAGGCTGTCGCTCAGAACCCAGGGTGCTCCTGTGTCTGGGTCTGGGCTGAAGTTTACACAGCTCTGGAAAGTCTGTAGCTGTGATTGGAGTCCAGAAGAGCTGGGAGGATGGTGACAAGATGGCTGGGCTGGAGCTGAGCCAGGGTCAAGGGAGGCTCAGGGCAGGCGACATTGCACTGACTGGAAACAGGAGCTGAGCAAGATCCTGGGGCTCTGCACATCTCTTTCTGTCTTCTTCACTTCTTTTTATTTAATAAATATAACTGCTCTATTAAGATATAATTTACACAACATTCAGTTACACTTCTACACTTTTGTATGCTGTCATGGATTTGCAAGAGGCAATGAGATGTCTCTCTCCAAGCCCTGTCCCTCTGCCACCAGGTTATAGGGACCAAACTGACTACCTTTGTGCTGGTGTTGCAATTAGAGGCCTCTAAACTCCCCTGGACTCCAGGTCCTGTCATTTAGTTTCTCAGTCCATGCCTGCTATGGACAAGGACTGCAGGATATCTGAAACCAACCCAGTGCTCCACACCATTGCACCTCTTGTTCTGTGTATCAGTGAGTGTTGGTCAGTGGGCTCAGTCCTCTCTATGCTTCCATACAGTCACATAAGTGCTGCAATAATCCTCACAGAATCAGAGCAACAGACTCTGCTGGATAACCTTCTGAACTTAAAGGAGGGGCTACAGAAACTTCTGAACCAAAACAACAGAATAACCACCAGCATCCAGAACATTTTGCAAAGAGTCAGAAGCAATTTCAATTGGAGGAATCAAAATCAGCCCCCCCCCCCACTTCTGGAGAAACTGCAAGAGGTCTTTTACCTGGAAAAACAAGCTCCAGGTGAGCACAGTGTGAATCTATGGAGGAGGCCCTGCTCAGCCTTGGGGTTACTTTAGGGGGAAATCCACTCTAGAGGCTGCACCTTCCTGGTCATTTAGACAACAGAAAGAGCAATATGCAATAATAATAATGCTGACAACAATGGTACTCAGAATGGCCAGTCTAGACAGTGGCTTCTGATTCCACTGTGCTTGGGTCTCTTACCATGTCAACCACTCCACCTCAGTTTTCCTACTCTTTGTAGAGGAGATGGTTTGAACAAGCAAGGGCGAATCCCAGGTTGACAAATGTGGATTCTGGGGTTCACACTGAGACCCCACTTGTCTAGGTTTCTCTTAATCATTATGCATCAGTTTCCCCATGGAATTTGGATGTGCTATCACTGCACCACACTGTTTTCTCTGCTATTCAAACTCTACCCCAAAGCCCAAGAGGACAACAGAGAAGCCAGTGACCCACCAGCCCAGCCAGAGAATCCCTGCTCCACTCAGTGGAGCACTCAGTGCTCCTTCGTGGCTCACTGGGGGCCAAGGCTTTCTGATTCCAGGTTCACTCGCTCACTCAACAGACTTGGATACTCTGTATAGGGGGAGCCAGGCCCAATGATGAAAGTGAGGGATCCAGCAGCATACACAGGCTGGCCTGGCACTTGCAAATTAAACAAAACAACAAGAATAACAAAACCCTCAAAATCCTTTTGTGGGTTTCGGAGGGAAGGATGAAACTCTTCCCTATTGAGTGCCTGCTGAGTGCCAAATGTCTGCCTGCTGTGTTCCTGAAGCTCCCACAGCACCGTTTGTGCCGGGGCTGCACTAAGGAGATGGCACATTAGGTGAGAACTGAGAGGTGCTCTGATAGGACAAGCAGGGCCTCCTTTTAGGGAGTGGACAATGATGTATAAAATGGAAACCATAGAGGGGCTTCTATTGATACTGGATGACCATGTGGAGCCAAAGAAACTTTTACACACAAGGAATCCAGCTCCAGTGATGGGATTCCAGGCACCACCTGAGAGGGACCTGGGTCACAGCACCTCACTGAAACTCCATCCTACTTATGAAGTCCAGCAAACTCAAGGAAATACAAGTATCGTCTCATGATTTGACAGTGTGCAGTGACCAGAACCCATTGGGGTTCTGTGTGTTGCCGTGATTATGAGTTACCTAAAAATAAACACATTTAGGTCTATAACTCAGCCCAAGCACAAGACTTGAGCCCCCGCCCCTTTTGTGCTCTGGGCTAACCTGGTCTGCAGCGTGGCTGACATTCTATTCAGTTGTGCAGGTGGGAAGCTCTGTGTGCTTGATGTCAACACTGACATCCTTTTCCCCAACACCTTCTCCTGTCACCCAAAGAGAATCCTTGGGATGCAATTGGCACTCCTATGAAGTTTTAGTCCCCAGGTGAAGAGGAAATGGTCGGGTAGGAGCATGGCCTGTCAGAAAAATGGTATCCCTACTTGGATCCATCACTTGCAAAGCATTGAGATGTCTATTTTAATTTCTCAGATCCTTTGTTTTCCTCTCCTGTTAAATGGAGATGAAAATCTCACAGAATCTTTACATGGAAGATACCATGAGGCCATGGACACAAAGGGGGCACAGCAAGGCCCCTGGGGCCTAAAGGGGGAGAGATGTGGACAGATTTCCATCCATGATTTCACAGGGAGTCCATGCAGGGTAGACACCGTGCTTTGTGTACAGTTTACTCTATTTTGATATCCCACATTCACTCCTAATTATTTTCCTTAACAAAAACGAACACTGAAAAACATCATATACAATAGGGATGCTTATTTCAATCTATTGTTATTATTGTTCTTGTCATTGTTTTGTAGTTTACGAAGCAAATTTGCAAGGCATGGAGCCCTTAAGGAGTGGCTGCAATTCTTAGGACAGTTCCTAGCTGAGCACTGGCCTTGCTGGGGAAACTGTGACCTGTCCCTGCTCACTGCACCCCAGTGCTTTCCTCTGCTTAGATAAATTGCAAAGCCCTGGGACACTGGAAATTGGGGGTTGCTGGCAAGTGAGCTGTGGAGCAACCTGTGAGGGCTATGTCTATGTGAGGATGGATAATGGTCCTGGTCTTCTCATTAGTAGTATGGACACTGCATCAACCTTCCACCAGGTGCCCTACATGCAGGACTTGGAAGCAGAAAACCCCAGTGCATGGCCCAAGATTCCTCCACTATGTTATTCTGCTAATTTATCTCTGAAATTGAGATCCATTCTTTGGAAAGTTTAGCACGAACCTTTAATTGACCTATGCAATGTTGGCTTCATGCAGAGGAACAGCCCACATCTCTCATTAGGTCTTAAAAATGAACTAGATGGAGGTTTTAAAATCCAGACACTTTACTTGTCATCTGTCACATTTCCGAATGGCTCTTAAATCCAGGATCTTTAGATATTGCCTCGAACTCTTCTGAGTTCAGAAGCAGTGTAGGGAGGAAAGAAGCATGGGACCTTGATGAGTAGTGGCTATCACCACGGGCAGTCAGAGTGAGAGCCCTGGGTTCAGACTGCAGGCAGAGCCAGCTGAAGTTGGGCAAAGATGGGAGCTCAGAAGGCAATAACCATCCACGAGAAGGAGTGACTGTGCCCCAGCTGGCTCAGAATCCACACCCTTTGCTCTCTGCAACCTTGGTCTGTGGAGTTGGAAGCACCTGCTGGAATGAAGGATGTCCTTACCCACTCTGAAAAGCCCAGCTCCTCCTCTCTGGCCTCCTTGCTTTGATGCTCAGGCTCTGCTGGACACATCCGTCCACAGTGCTCTTCCTGAACAAGGCAATTTGGACTCTTGTGTCTGGTCATCAGGGCCCACTGGCTCTGATGAAGAAGCTTTCTGTCT
>PVIR01007535.1:0-60688 GCA_004026965.1 Petromus typicus | reverse complement strand
ATTATTATTATTATTATTTTTGTCTTGAGATAGGATCTTGGTAAATCACTGAGTTGTCCAGCCTGGGCTCCACCTTGCAATTATCTTGCCCTGGCAGCCTTCCAGAGTGCTGGAATCACAAGCATGCATCACCATGCCTGAGCATGAAGCTCATTTCCTGGCACCTGGTAGATGGTGACCATAGGCTGGAAAGTGTTTTAGCCTCGAGCATTAGGCAGAGCAGACAGACCCCGTCCACTGCTCTTTGTGAGTGATGTGCTTTTTTTAGAGTAATTTTGAGTAGGTAAGGTGAGTGTTGCAGGTGTTGCCTTAGAACCTCTTGGGGCTGGGATTTAGCTCTGTAGCTCCACCGCTTACCTTGCAAGTCTAATCTCCAGTACTGAGAAAAAAAATAGAAGAGAACTTTGAGTCCTAGCTTTTGTTTGCCTCTGTTTCTTGTTAGGGAAGAGGCAGTAGTGACCAGCTAGAAGGGCCCAACATTCCTGCCTCCATTTGAGAAGTGTTCACTGCTGGAGGAGCCCGCAGCTGGACTTTGGGAAGGGCTTTCTCACCACTGTCGCCCCCTCAGGAAGGGCAGCAGGGTGTCACTGTCGCTGGTTCCCTGGACAGTCAAGTTGAGGTGCAGTGTCCAGACTCAAGGGCAGACCCTGGCTTTCCTGATACATTGTCTTTCCCAGGAGGCTCATGGCAGACATATGAACTGAGGGTTCAGGAAAAGCCTGGATGAATGCCAGCCCAGCCTGCATTGCAGTTTCCCACATAGGACATGGGCAGGGATGGTGGCTTGGGCCTGGATATTCCATCATCTTGCCCCTGGCTGTGGGTACTTGGTAGAAATGGGCCAACTGCTGCCCTTAGGCCATACGTGACTGTAGTGTTTTCTCCAGAGGAATGTGGGATCCTCGCAGTTCAAGACAATTGAAGACGACTTGGTGTCGGCTCTGGTCCGGGCGGGTTGTATCCCTGAGAGTCACGGCGAGGACATGAGGAAGATGTCCTTCCAGCGCTGTGCCCGCACAGACAAGGTGAGCAGCTGTGTAGGCACCTGCTGAGCTGACCTACCTGCCACCAAGTGTGCATGCATCAGGCCTCTTGGGGTGCAGTGGGCAGAGGCAGGAGTTAGCTGAGCCTGACCAGAGTCAGATGTTTGCTTTGTGTGGCCAGAGGGCCAAGAGTGGGACAAGCTCAGGTGCAGCTAGATCCAGGTGTTTGCCAGCACTGGCCCGGCTCTGCAGGTGGCACAGTGGCTGTGACCTGTGCCACTTCAGACGCCTCCAGTGCAGATAGGATCGTGTGGCCACAGACAAGTACACTTGTGCTGGTTCATTTTCTAGCAGCCACATTCAAGAAGAGGTGAAATCAGTTTTTATAGTCAACATTTTAAAACCCAGTGTATCCAACACGATCCTTTCTACATGCACTGGATGTGAAAATTTGCTAACGGTGCAGCTGAGAGTAACACTCTCCAGTCTGAGCATTCTGCCTCGCGGGCCTACATATTACTGGCTGTCTGGTGGCCCTTGCCAAGAGGTCCCCCTCATCACGTGCCTGGGCCTGAGTATGGAGCACAGGGCCTGTGTGGGCAAGTGACTGTCTAGGCTGGAGCTGTCACTCGAGGAGACCTGCAGGCTAGGGGCACAGGGTTGTGAGCTCACCACTCTGCAGCACACAGGTGCACACTGTAATGCCTCTGTCTTCTAGAACTGATGCAGGCTCAGGCCAGCCCGAAGCAAGGAGAAGGCAGGTGGGCACTCCAAGCCTTCTTACCACGAAGATAATGTCTCCCGGACAGGGGAGAGGCTGCTGTGTGGCTCTGAATTGCTTTTTACTTTTTCATTTTTCCACTGGCATCTCTGTTGTTTTCAAGCCAGAAGAGAGTAAATGTTTGCCCAAGCTGATGAAGATAGTATTTCAAAAGAGGGTACTTGGTTTAAACATTTCATTTTACTTCCGCTGCCATTCAAGATGGCTTTGTTCTCCTGTTGACTTCTTGCTTTAGGAAAGACTCAAGGAGTAACAGCTTCTGAGGCTGATGTGGGAGGGATGTGTCCGGCACTGGGCTGAACAGACAAGAATTCTGTATTAGGTTTTATTCTGTGAGAACTGGAATTGAACCCAGGCGCTCAGCATGACCTGGGCCTTGGCTCATCTAATGAGTTTGCAGTCTGTGCACACCCGTGTTCCCATCACATCACCCCGGGGTGCTCTTGTGCCCCTGAGATGGCTGGTATCGTGACACAGATGGGGGCCTGCCCCTTGCTGCCTCAGAGTCCTGTTTATGTAGTGCCTTCTCTCTCGAGTTGTTGGAGTGAGGTCTTATGAGGGCTGTTTCTACCTGGTGCCCTGACCCAGCATCTCTGTCGGGCCTGATATCCCTCACAGTCACCTGCGGGCTCTGTAGTGGACTTTGTGGCCGGGGGGAAAAGGGGGATCGGATGGGGCCAACCTTCTCCCACTCTCCTGTGTTCACAGGGCGTGTCTGCAGCCGGCCAGGTTGTGTCCCTGAAGGTGTGGCTGATCGAGGACCTCCTAGACAAGATCAACAGCCACCTTCCATCCCACATCCGGATCCTAGGTGAGCCTCAGAGACACAGGCCGTGTGTGCCCCGCTCTCTGCGGGTGTGTTCGGGAACGTGGAGGCTGAGTAGAACAGGTCCTCCCATGTCCTCTAGGATCAGCTGTGAAGCAGATGAGCGTGAAAGCCTCTTGGCCGAAGAGTCTGGTTATGGGGTGGTGCTGTTTCTTTCTTTCCTCTTTTTGGTTCCTTTCTGAGATGAGGTTTTGCAGTGTAGTCCAAACTTTCATCAAACTCCAGTCCTCTGTCTTGGCCTCCTGAGCATCAGGGAATGTAGGTATACAGGAGCACCACACCTGGATGATGGTGTTCTTTCTTTCTTACCATGGTCTTCATGGCCTGGTCAGGGACTCCTTAGCGTCAGCCCTCCGGAAGCATGACTCAGGTGAGTGACCTGCACTGTGGCACACAGTGGGTCATCCATTGGTGCTTTCCGTTCTTTCTGTAGCAGTGCGGGACCGCAGAAGTCCTCCAGGCGCTGTGGTTGTGTCTGCATCTTGCCCTTGAGATGTGTTGTCTGGGATGCTGAATCTTTGACCCAGAACAGGTCGCCAGGGGTGGAATCACCCGCATGAGGAGGACAGTGGACACAAAAGAACACATGCTTGGGGGTCCGTGCTGCTGGACACCTGCTACCTGTCAGCCACGGGAAGGGTTGGCCTGGGAAGAGAAAAATGGCCAGTGGGTACAGACTCCTCAGGGGGTGTGAGTGCACCTTTGTATCTCCTTGGGGAGCTCTGCTGGCCAGCCTTGGCCTCAGCGGATCCCTAGCCCCGTGGTCAGTGGCGTTCTTTTGTGGTGCTAGAGTGGGAAGCCAGGGCCTTGGGCACACCCAGCAGGCCTTCACTGAGTTGAAATCCAGCCCGGTAGTTTCTGTCTGTTCTAGAAATCTGCGAACAGAATAGATGGTGTTTCCTGGATCCACGTCTTCTGCTCTTTTTCATTTTTTTTTGATAGTAAGATTGCACATAGGGCCTTTTCTTTGCTTAGCAAGTACTACATCGCTGAGTTACCTTTCCAGCCTTGCTTTATTTTTTGAGATGGAGTCTTGGTAAGTGGCACAGGCTGGTCTCAGACATGAAATCCTCTCACCTCAGCCGCCAGAGTACTGAGATATGTGCTGTCAGGTCCAGCTGGAGTGTGCTGCAGACAGCTCTGTCAGTGCCTCTTGTGCAGCCCTGGGGCCCTTTCTGATGCTGCCCCTGCCCTGCTGTGTGGGATCTTCTGGTCAGCTCTGTTCAGGGCCTCAGGCGTTAGGGCTGCATCTTGCTGCTATGAGAAATTCACCTGGTCTGCAGAGTGGTGTCTGGCCGATGAGCCCCTGGGCCTCGAACTACCTCCCCATGGCTCTGGACTGTGAATGTGGTACAGGCCTTGTGACTCTCATGCGGGCTGTCACTGTGACGTGTTTATTTCTGCACGCCCCTGCCAGCTTGTCTTGACAGAGCCCATATGTCTGTTGGGGTCTAGGTTCATTCCAAGGTGGGTCTCACTCCTTGTATGGGCCTAGAGGTTGGTGCTCAAGTCTGGCCCAAGGCTCCACCTATGGTGGTGAGCAGGGCTGTCTGTGCAGTGCCCAAGATTCTGCCTCTGGTTCTGCTCACCCATGCATCTCCCCCATCCTCAGGGCTGAAGAGGGTCACAGGGGGCTTCAACTCTAAGAACAAGTGTGATGCCAGAACCTACTTCTACATGCTGCCCACTTTCGCCTTTGCCCACAAGGACCGGGATGTGCAGGACGAGACGTACCGCTTGAGTGCGGAGACGCTGCAGCAGGTCAACCAGCTGCTGGCCTGCTACAAGGGCACCCACAACTTCCACAACTTCACCTCGCAGAAGGGGCCGCACGAGCCCAGCGCGCGGCGCTATGTGCTGGAGATGTACTGCGAGCCACCCTTCGAGCGCGAGGGCCTGGAGTTTGCTGTGATCAGAGTAAAAGGCCAGAGCTTCATGATGCACCAGATCCGCAAAATGGTGGGGCTGGTGGTGGCCATCGTGAAGGGCTACGCCCCTGAGAGCGTGCTGGAGCGCAGCTGGGGCGAGGAGAAGGTGGATGTGCCCAAGGTGCCGGGGCTTGGACTGGTGCTGGAGCGGGTGCACTTTGAGAAGTACAACCAGCGCTTCGGTGGTGATGGGCTACATGAGCCGCTAGACTGGGCACAGGAAGAGGCCAAGGTGGCAGCCTTTAAGGAGCAGCACATCTACCCCACCATCATCAGCACCGAGCGGCACGAGCGCTCCATGGCCCAGTGGCTCAGTACTCTGCCCATCCACAACTTCCACGCCACCGCCCTGGCCACAGGTTCAGGTGCCCAGGTAGGGGCTGAATCTCAGGGGCTGGTGCGAGCCACAGCAGGGTGGGGTGTGCTCAGTGCTGTGCTGTGTCCATGTCAAGCCCATGGCCACACACCTAGGAAGGACCTGGCACCTGCTTTGTTGCCCAATTTATTGTTTTGGTTTTTATTTTCTTGAAGTTGAGGCTGATCTTGATCTACGTAGCTCAGATTGGCCTTGAACTCATGGTAACTCTCCTGCCTCAGCCTCTTTAGTGCTGAGATCACAGGCCTGGACTGCCACGCCTGGCTTGATTGCCCAGTACAATTTTAGAGCAAGAAGGGTCTAGACTGTAGGTGGAGCCTTACCCGTGGGGTAATGACTCATGCCAGCACCCCAGGTATGACATTGCTGGCCTTGCAGTCCTTCCTATCTCCCTGTCCTACAGGTCCCCAGCCCCGTGGATGCCAGCGACGGAGATACTGACTGAGCCCCTAGGGCTGCACACGCCTCGACCACAGAGCCAAGGATTCTGGGCCTGCCCGTCAGGCTGGTTGCACAAGCTCAGGACCGCTCTGTCACAGTACACCTGCCTTACTGTTGGTGCATCTGTGCGTGCCCCTTGGCAGGTACATGCTATTTTTTCAAAGATTTTTTTTTTTTTTGAGACAGGGTCTCACTATTTAGCTCAGGCTGGTCTTGAACTCACTATGTAGCTGAGGATGGCCTTGAACTTGTGATCCTCCTGCCTCAACCTCTCAGAGTGCCCAGATTTTCTTACTAAATAAATGTTTATTTAGCAATTCGTTTTCCTTTTTCCTTGTGCTTTTTTGTTAAGAGATTGGAACACTGCAGAGCCGGGGAGACAAGGCAGGCCTATGAAGTCGGTGGGTGGCTGGGACTGAACTGGGGCTGTGGGTGGGATCCTTGGGATGCTCCCTACCCCTCAACGCCTCCCCATGGATCCCAAGTGCAGGCTGTGCCTGCCTCTACACCAATGCCAGGGTTCCCTTTTGTCCTCTTTGTCCCTGCCAGCTCATCCTTCACTGCCAAGGTGCCTTCCCCATCTGAGGGTTATGCCTGCACCTGTTTCTCATCCCTTGGCCTATGCTGCTGTTTTGTTTTTGATTGCTTTTTTAGTTTTTTGAGACAGGGTTTCACTTTGTAGTTTAGGATGGTCTTGAACTATGTAGTCCAGGCTAGCCATGAACTCGAAAGTGTTGGGATTATAGGCCTTCACCTAGCCCTTTGTTTGCTGTTTTGTTTTTTGAGACTGGGTCTTGCTATTAGTTCAGAATGGCCTCAAAGTTTTGGCAGTCCTCTTGCCTCAGCCTCACAAGTGCCAGGCCATCAGATGGTGTGTACTACCAGGCCAAATACTGTGCTGCTCTTCTAAACAGTACCTTCTAAATTTTCTTTCTTCTTTTGAACTTGTTTTTGCTATATTTCCCAGGATGGCCTTGAGCTGTAGTGCTGAGGTAATCCTCCTGCCTCAGTCTCCCACGGAGCTGGGATGACAGGCCAACTTCCATACTTGTGAACAAAACTGAGTCTTTTTTTTTTTTTTTAAGGTTTTTTGAGACAGGGTCTCACTTTGTAGTTCAGGCTGACCCTGAGCTCAGCCTCCAACTCACATCACAGCAATCCTCCTGCCTCTGCCTCCTGAGTGCTGGAATTACAGGGTGAGCCACCATGCCTGGCACTATGGTATGTGGTACTGATTGCTGCTGGGGTGAGTCTCCACGCCAGTATTGTTATGTGGCTACTGGGGCGAACCTGGGCCCTTGTGCTTGCAAGACAGGCGTGGGAACCACTGCACTATATCCCTGGCCCTGTTTTTTTTTTTTTTTTTTTTTAAGACAGGTTCAGTGTAGTCCAAGCTGGCCTTGAACTCATGGTGTAGCCCAGGTTAGACTTGAATTTGTGGCAGTATTCTTGCTTCAGCCTCCAAAGTGCTGAAATTATAGGGATGTAGCACCATGCCTGGTTGAATTGCTTTTTAAAATAATTACTTTAAAATTTTTAGATATAATTTTTGCATATAGCATACAATTCAAGGGACTGGTGATTTAGCTCTGTGGTTCCGGTGTCTGCCTGGCAAGCACAAGGTCTCAAGTTTGATTCCCAATAACCACACACCACAATGCTGATCCTAGTAATCCTAGTACTAGAGAGGCAGAGGCAGGAGGATTGCTGTGGGTTCGAGGCTGGCGTGGGCTACATAGTGAGTTCAGGGCCAGTCTGAACTACAAAAGGGAAAAAACAACAAAAAATGATTCACTTTTTCCTTGGATGAGTGTCATTATGTTGACTAGGATGGCCTCAAATTCACAGCAGTTCTACCTCAGCCTCTTTATTGCTGGGATTACAGGTGTATGTGTGACCACACAGCGCTTAAAAGTCACATTTTAATGAGCAAAATTCAGTAGCTGAGCCACCTTGAATTTTAGGAGTCTGGAAAGTTGAGGCAGGAGAATCCTAAATTCTAGGCCAGCCTGGGCAACTTATCAAGACCCTATCTGAAGAAAATTAAAAAAAAAAAAAAAAAAAAAAAAAACCCCAAAGATTGGGGGTGCCATTCAATGTGAAGGCCCTGGGTCCAACCCCAGTACCAAAAGAGTGTACAGTTCTGTGCCTCTTAGCTCATGAGACCTGTCAACATCACACCTCCTCCACTTGGATGCATCGCTAGATCCCCAGCCCTCTGAATCTGCCTTTATAGCTCGCAGCTGTCTGTGTGGCTCTTACCTCACTGCCGCTCTCCAGAGTCGTCCACATTATGGTGTGTGTCAGGACTTTGCCCCCTTTTCCTAGGTGAGTAGTACACTGCTCTAGGATCGAGGCACTCGACTTCATTTGTCTGGGTGGGTTGCCTGGGTTTTGCACCTGAGGACCTGGGAACCCGCTGCTGGAACCTTGTGGGGCCAAGTGGAAGCACCTGGCTCTGGGTCCTCGCCTGCCCAACGTGCGGTGACTCTGACGGCCCTGCCACTGCTCCCCTTAGGCTCTCAACCCCAGTGGTGCAATCTCCCAAGTGGCGACCACAGCCCTGTTTTCGCGTGGCCAGTGGGCACCTAACGTCTAGTACCATTCAAGCTGCCGGAGTGTGCCAGAGCTTGACGCATCCCACCGGAGCAAGGCACAGGCAGGTCACGCCAGGCCTAGCCCTTCTTGCCTCGCCTTGCTCTCTCTGGATCCTCTGGCACCCTTCCTGCAACTGCCAGAGCTGTGGAGTCCACTGCTCCCCGACAGCGACGCGGCCACCCCCCAAAGCCTGCAGGCTGCCCGGCATCTGGCGCCCTCTTGCGGCAGGAGGCCGCATGCAGCCTGGGCTCCGCGCGTCCTTCCCGCTTGCCGTAGTCTCGCGCCGCCGTTCCCTGCGCCGCGGACCCGGATGTGCCGAGCGGCTGAGGCGCCCTCGAGCCTCCCGCTGTCTCGACCCAGCGGATCCGGTCCTGAGACCACGGTGAGTGTGGCGGCGGCGGCCGAGGTGTCAGCCAAGCGGGGACGGAAGGCTAGGCGGCGCCAGGGCTCTCTTGGCGGCCGCTCAGCCCCGCCGCCGCCTCGCGTCGGGAGCAGGCCGCGGCGGCGCTTTGTCGCGGGCGGTGGGGCCGGGGCCAGGGGCGGGCGGGGGCCGGGGCCGGGGCCGGGCCTCCTCTGTGTTCTCACTGGCCGGGACCGCTGCCAGGAGGTGGCTTTGGGCTCTGCAGGACCCGCGCGCTGCCCGGCTCGAGGAAGAGACACCGCGGGTGGCGGTTCGCGCGCTTCTTTGGGTTCAGATCTCGCTGCGTCGCCGTCACGGGCTCGAGCGATCCCCCGCTTCGGCCTTCCAACGCCGCCGCGCTCCACGGAGAAACAGTCTGGGAGCCTGAAGTCGCTGCGCTGCCTCGGTGGCCTCGGCGTGGTCGCCTCCTCCGGCATGCGAGGACGCGGTCGGCCTCATGTAGGTGGGCCTGCTCGGGTTCCCGTTTCTACACGCCAGCCCCTCAGCATGTCTGCCCGGCCGCTCCGCGGTCTCACCCTGGCACAACGCTGGCCCTTGCCTCTGGCTTCTGCGTCCGGGCCGTTTTGTTAACCACGCTTGCGGCCCAGGCTTCAGTCGCTTCACGCGACTTTCAGCGACCGGGGGTGTGGCTCCGCGGTGGGTTGCTTGGGCAAGGCCTCAGCACCACACACAAACAAAAACAAAATAAAAACCGAAATACGTGATCCTCTTGGTGCTCTGGACCCGCTTTGCTTCTGCCCAGACCCTCACTTGAAGATCTCCAAAGTGGCCCCCTCTGCCTCTGCTCTTCCTGCGTTCCTGTTGTTACACTCACTGGCGGTCCTATAGAACCTGATTCTTAGCCTCCTTGGGCTCGGGAAAGGTGTTGGTTCAGTTGAAAGCGCAGTGAGTAAATCTCTGCTATAGTGAGTACTTACTGCTTTCTTATCTGCTGGATAAGAAAATTAACGATTTCCCAAAGCAAATGGATTTGGTAGGGATCTCAGTGTACAGATACAGTTAGTAAAGGTGACTGACGTTGTAACCCTGATGTGCTCTCCAGTTAGAGGGAAGCTGGCTGTCAGAAAGGCCAGGGCTGTCCAGCCAGAGGGGCGTGCCAGAGGAGAAGTGGGGAGTGTGTGACCCAGCTGAAGGGACATCTCTTGAGGTGTGTGCAGTAGGACTTAGCTGCGAGGCCTCTCTTTCACTTGTCCTGAGATGGGGATTTGTAAGCTTGGTGTTCCATAGAGGAAATATGGGAACTTCCTTGGGACTAGCCACAGGTTTTGTCCATCAACCTGTTTCTTTGTATACAGATCCCCCGACCCCTTTCTCTGTACCTGTAGCCCGTTATTATGTGTTAGTTATTTTGCCTGGAAGAACTCTGTCCATTTCATTCTCCAGGGCCCACAACTAGAAGCAGGCCATCTCCTCCCTACTGGGGAAGCTTGTTCAGGGGGCTTGTGACAGTGTGTGGTTGGTGCCCTGTTGATGGTAAAACTGTGTCTGGTGGGCCCTTTTGGTCTGTCTGTGGTGAAGTACAGGCTGGCCTCTCTTCTCATCCCTGTCCAGAGCTGCATCTGCCCGTATTGCCTCAAGAGTGTCATCTCTTACTAGTGTCTTCTTTTAGATGCACCATCTGTTAGCCAGTGGGCGCAGTCTCTGTCCCTCTGTAGTTTCTGCTTCCTTTCCAATCAGTGGTCATTTTGTTATGTTTTGTTGTTATGTTGTAAAAGTAAATCTGAAAGTCATTTATGTCAGTGGAAGGGAAAGGTTTTTTTTTTGTAATGCCAAGGATGGAACTCAAAAGCTTGTGCTTGTGAGGGGGAAAGTTTTTGCTTAGTTTCACTTTGTTACCTTGTTTAGATTGTAAAAAAATTACAAGTATGTACTAGAAAATGAGAATTTTGAGAAATGCTCCATCAGACTAAAAGCAATCCCTCATCCCCCAAATCTCCCTGTCACCAGCAGTGCACCCTTCTTCTACCCCTTGCCACTGTTGGCACCTGACTTCTTTGAGCAGAAGGTGCTGCCTCGTCATCTATGCTGCAGAGTGACGGTAGATTGTTGCTTTTGTTGTTGAGTAGTAGTAGGGGCGGATGTGGTCCATTTGTGTATCTGTTCATCCACTCTATGGTTTGTTTCCAGAGTTCTCTGTTAATACAAGTATTGCATGGATGATTCATATTTAAAGATGTACAAGCAAGACAGCAGTCTACAGAAACCTTAGGTCATCTCTGTCCTTTCTCCTTCTGTATGGCCTCCTCCCTGGGACTAATGAGGTATTCTGCTAGTTTCTTTCTGTGCATCAGAACGTGTCTCCTGGGTGAGGAGGAAATCCCCTGGAAGAGTGAAAATCAGTTCTTTAAAGGGCACAGAAGAGCTCAAGTGGTTTGTTTCTCTGTGCTATTACAGTTTCATGAGGAGAGTGATTAGAAAGACTAGAAACATTCCTGAGAGGTCAGTGGGGAAAATGAATAGAATCATGACGAGGTTTGAGAGCCATTGGGCTTGGCACTGAAGCATTCTTCAGTTCTCCCCACGCTGAAGAGGATCCCTCTTGGTCCAGAGTAGGAGTGGGCCTTAGTTCTCTTTAATGTTTTATGTTGAAGCAGGCTTGGTTTCTTTGGGGGGGGGGGATTGGGGATTGAACTCAAGACCTTGCACCTGCAAGACAGACGAGGTGCTACTGAAATAAATCCTCAGCCCCTGAAACAGGTTTGCTAAGTCCCAAAATTTCCCAGGCTAAGCTTGAGCTTGAAATCCTTCTGCCTCATCCTCTCGTAATGCTGGGATTACTGGTATGTACCACCAGAGTAGAGCTATCTGTCTTTTAAAAACTTTCCGGTACAGTAGAAAGTGGTGTTTTTAATATTTAGACTTGTTTGCTTTAAATTTTCTCAGGCAGAGGTAGTTATTCTGTTGTTTGCTGTCAGATTTCTTTCCAGGAATGCAGAGAGGACTTTAAAGCAGCTGAGGATGATCTGCTTGTAGGGAAAGTGGGGAAAGACGGACTTGTGTAGCTGCCTGGTATGGGATGATGGAGGGCAAGGCTTATGGTGTTGCTGCCAGTGCTGTGCTGCAGGGTTTCATTCTCCATTGTGATCGGCTCTCCGTGGATTGCTTTCACATAAAGTGGGGACATGATGGCCAGCACTAATTGTCAACACTGGACACAGAAGCTGGCAGCCTTAGGCCCGCTGTGGCCTATGGGAAACAGTTCTACTGATGAAACTCATCCCTCTTGCCTTTCATGACACATTGAGTTACTGTCCAACCTAATTAGGCTGGCTGTTTCCCAAAAGACCAAAAAAACAAAAACAAAAACAAAAAAAACATACTGGTAAGAATGCAGAGAAAAGGAAACTTTAGTACATTCCTGGTGGAAATTTAGTGTGGTCACAGTGGAGAACAGTATTGGAAGTTCTTCATAAAACTAAATATGGAGCCAGGCTTGTTGGAGCATCCCTGTAATTCTAGCATTCTAGGAAGCTGAGGCAAGAGGATTGCAAGTTTAATCCCAGCCTAGCAGTTTAGCTACTCAGCAAGACCTTGTCTCAAATTAGAAAATAAACCTAGAGAGGTAGCTCAGTGTGAAGGCTCTGAGTTCAATGTTCATTATTGCCAAAATCAAACAAAAAACAAAACAACTTTAAGTGGGAGTTGGGTCTGTAGCTCATTGGTAAAGAGCTTGCTTAGCATGCATGAAGTCCTAGGTTCTATATCTAGCACCACAAAATGGCAACAAAAACCAAATCTAAAAATAGAACTGCTACATGATCTAGCAGTCTCTCTCCTGAGTTATATCCAAAGGAAATGAAATCGTATCAAAGAGACACTTGCACATCTGTGTTTACTGTGGCAGTATTCACCATAGCCAACACATGGAATCCAGTGCAGAGGCCTACCAGTGGGTAAATGGATAAAGAGAAGGCAGGGGCTGGGGATTTAGCTCACTGGTTCTGGCGCCTGTCTTGCAAACTCAGGGAACCGGGTTTGATTCCCCAGTAACCACATACAATACTGGATGTGGAGACTCACGCCCAGTAGCAATGAGTACCACATACTACAGTGCTGAGCGTGGTGGCTCATGCCTATAATCCCAGCACTCAGGAGGCACAGGCAGGAGGATTGCTGTGATGTGAGTTGGAGGCTGAGCTCAGGGTCAGCCTGAACTACAAAGCGAGACCCTGTCTCAAAAAAAGAGAAGGCAGGGATGTATGTCAGTGTGTGTGTGTGCCTACACTTACATAGTGGAGTACTATTCAACTATAAAGAAGAATGAAGTCCTGTTATTTGGTATACAGTGGATAGAACACTAGAGAGCAGGGATTCCCAACTCTTAGGCATGTACGGGGGCCAGTCCTGGCCAGTTAGGAACTGGGCCACACAGTAGGAGGGGAGCAGCAAGCCAGCAGTGAAGCTTCATCTGGACTCACAGCAACTTACAGCCTGTCATCATGGTCACTGATCACAATACCACCCAGGGTCCACCTCCTGTCAGAGCATCAGAGACGTCATATTCTCAGTGGAGTGCCAGTCCTGTGAATCTTGCTGTCACTGGGCACCTGCAGAGTATTAGGTTTTGCTTCTTTGTGAAAATCTGATGCTGAGGGTCTGGGGCGGAGCTGAGGCAGTGATGCTAGTCCTCGAAGCAGCTGCAGACATAGCTGAACAGGAGCAGAGAGGCGTTGCTGCACGGAGACCACAGTAAGTCAGTCATATGCAGATGGCAAGGTACAGCACAGCTGCATCTATGGTAACTTCAAGTCGGGAGCTGACACTTATTTTAGCCTGTGTGTGGCCCTCCTGCCATTTCATTTATTATTCCCATCTATGCCTCTTTCCATAGTCTGTGTTCATCTCAATTAGTTTTGGGAGCCCACAAGCTAACCCTGGCCAAAATGAGAAAGAAAAAAACACAGAGAGCTTTTTAGGAAGGGGAAGGACCCAGTGACGAGCCAAAGAAAGACTCAGCTTGCGACAAAAAGAAGCTGTGATTAAAAGAAAATAAATACAGTACCAAGAATCCTACTTAGTTTCTGAGTTCATTGCAACAAGTGATCCTACTCTTCAAGTCTGCTTGGTGTAGTACATGGTGACCAGTTCTCCAGTAAAGCTGTAAAAGCCTCAGCACTACTCATCACAGGGAGACCAAGCACCTTGCATCACAACATAGGTCTCTGGAATTAACCAAAAGAAAAAATGTGAGCAGCAAGAACAGAAGCAACCCTGAGACCCAGTGCCATCAAATGAGTCTGACTGAAGGTGGTGGTCTTCATGGCTGCCACATCGTTAAGGCTAGGGACTCTTTTGCCATAAGTGAGGAGCTGGTCCTGCCTGCTTTTGAGGACATTTGCTGACAACTCTGAGGAGTCCTCTGAGGACTGCCGTTCAAAGGTGACACGTGTTCCGATTTGGGTAGCACCATTGCTAGCTGACTGATGGACCATCATGGGACATCAGGGCACACTTGTTAGGAGCACTGAGTCTCTGTGCTCCTGGTCCAGGCTGATGTGTCTTCAGTGTGGCCAGCAACACAGCACTGCTTATCTTTTTAGGGTTTTTTTGTTTTGTTTTGTTTTGAGACAGGGTCTCGCTTTGGAGTTCAGGCTGACCCTGAGCTCAGCCTCAAACTCATCACAGCAATCCTCCTGCCTCTGCCTCCCAAGTGCTGGGATGACAGGCGTGAGCCACCACGCCCGGCACTGTGGTATGTAGTACTGGTTGCTGCTGGGCCTGAGTCTCCACACCCAGTATGGTATGTGGTTACCGGGGATCTAACCTGGTCCTTGCGCTTGCAAGACAGGCTCCGGAACCACTGAGCTAACTCCTCGGCCCAGCACTGCTTATCTTGGTTCAGTACATTTTTCAGGATGTGCACAAGGACATGTCACTTGCTCTATCTTGCCATCCGCACCAAGGCCACAGAACCATTCAAGTCTCTGAAGGACCACACAGCAGGAGAGTGGGATTGGTCAATTTCTGTGGGCTCATGTACAGGCAGGGCAGCTTTTGGGACTGGATGGTCTTCTGGTTCTGGGTTCACATCAGGGAGGCCACTTCGTTTTCTTCTTTTTTAGACAGGGTCTCACTGTGTAGTTAAGACTGGTCCTGAACTCATTGTGTAATCCAGGTTGGCCTCAAATTTAGGGTTATGGTCAGAGTTAGTGTTAGGCTTCCTGAGTGCTAGGATTATAGGTGTGCACTACCATATCTGGCTCTGGAGGTCATTTCTGAATGTGAGTCTGTGCGCTGTGTCATTCATAGAGAAATACTGCCTTGCTAAAAAACTTCACCTGGATGTAATAGTCTGTTTCAGGATGTGATTAAAATGATAAACCACATTCAACTATACACCCTTAATTCACGTCATTGCACAGCTTTGGACACAGACACACATGTCTCCTGTACATACAGAAATGAGTTTGCTTGCTTTTATTTTACACAGAGTCTTGCGCTCAACTTACTGTGTTGCCCCTGCTAGTCTTGAGTTTGTATCAGTCCCCGGCCTCAGCCTTCCAACTGCTGTGACCACAGGCATGTACTGCGTTCCTGGCATGGTTGCTATTCTAAAGGTAGATCATTAGCCAGAGTTTCTGAGTTAGGCAGCCACTTTAGAGATTTCTTTTAGAAAAATGGTCACCCTGGCAGCACATTTCAGGTGACATAGAATGGGTTGCAAAATTTGCTCCCCTGACACATTCAGCTTGCTCAGAGAACTCAGTCTGTCACTTAGGGGAGTACAACTATATTCAAATTGTCGGATAAAGTGACTGCTTTTCAAAGCCAGACTAGTTTATGGGACCAACAAGTGAGTATTAGGAATGTCGGCAAGTTTTAGACATGGGCAGAGACTTTGAAAGAGCCTGAGTCAGGTCCTTCATTCTCCCAGCTGGTGCAGGAATCACCCATCTTAGCTTTCAGAAGAGTTTGAACATTTTACCCCCCAGCCTCTAAAGACCCCTGAGTTGAGAAGAAATGAATCTCTGACCCATTTGTGAATGAGCCAGTGAAGGACTTTGTTGGTACTAGAAGAGGATCAGCTGTGTGGATTGTAGATGGTTGTGGCCTTAAAAAGTATACTTGAGGGGCTAGGGAGTTAGCTCAGTTGTTCTGGCGCCTGTCTTGCAAGTGCAAGGGCCCAGGTTCGATTCCCTGGCAACCACATACAATACTGGGCATGGAGACTCACGCACACCCAGCAGCAATCATTACCACATATCACAGTGCCGGGCATGGTGGCTCACACCTGTGATGCCAGCACTTGGGAGGCAGAGGCAGGAGGATTGCTGTGATGTGAGTTGGAGGCTGAGCTCAGGGCCAGTCTGAACTACAAAGCAAGACCCTGTCTCAAAAAACCTAAAAAAAAAAGGTATACTTGAGAGCCAGAGATGTAGCTCAGTGACACCTACCTGACTGGCAAGTGCAAGTCTTGAATTCCATCCTTGGTGCAAAAAAGTGTTTAAAGTCAAGGATTATGGCTCATGCTGTAATTCCAACTCTCAGGAGGCTGAGGCAGGAAAATTATAGGTTCAAGGCCAGCCTGCGCTACACAGTGAGAACTTGTTTCAGAAAACAGCAACAAAAAATATGTTTCACATAATATCTGCATTAAAGCCAAAGTGTAATATTCTGAGATCAGCACAAGAGCACTGAAAAGCCTGCTTCTGTTTCACTGTCCTCTCTTTGTGAAGCAGGGTTTTCTGCATTGCCAGCAACTAAAACAAAATTACAGAGTAAATTAGGCATAAGTAACACACTTTAGGTGTCAGTGTTCTCATCACTCATATGGGACCACTTAGTTGTGTTTTTTTTAGGTTTTTTTGAGACAGGGTCTCGCTTTGTGGTTCAGGCTGGCCCTGAGTTCAGCCTCAAACTCACATCACAGCAATCCTCCTGCCTCTGCCTCCCAAGTGCTGGGATTACAGGCGTGAGCCACCACGCCCAGCAGTGTGGTATGTGGTACCGGTTGCTGCTGGGGTGTCTCCACGCCCAGTATGGTATGTGGTTCCCGGGGATCGAACACAGGCCCTTGCGCTTGTAAGACAGGCGCCGGGACCACTGAGCTAACTCCCCGGCCCTGGGACCACCTAGTTTTGCAGGAAAACAAGCTGAGGGCTCTCACTGATTCTGATTGTGCCCACTGCCACCCCCCTCCCGTCTCTAGTTGTCTTCTGTGAAACTTGTCTTTGGTGCCAGAATGGTTGGGGGCTGTTGTTGCAGAAAACATAAGTGAAATAAATCAGACACAGTGGAACACTTACCACGTAGTCCCACTCTTTGTGGGATCTAGAATGATGACCTCATAGAAGTTAAGAGGAGTACAATGCTCTGGAGATGATGAAGCAGATGGGAAAGAGGGACCTTCTATGGTAGCTCTTTTGTGGAGGCCAAGGCACATATCAGAGTAACAGGTAGACTCATGGATGAGGACGTGCAAGTGCTGATCATCCTGCAGTGATTGTCACCCCTGCTCATGAATCTGTACAGGTCTTATGTCAGAATAAAGCTGAGTTATAGTAAGATAAATAGCCAGTTAAGACCTTGCTTAGTTGTAGGTCATACACTGTTCATACTGGGGTACCTGTGCCTTATTTTTTGGAAACATTTTTAGAAAAAGTTTCTCTATAATTGTGTTTATTTTTCTAATTCAGTTATAAGCTCACTGAAGTCAGGAGCCATTCTGTTAAAAAGTGAAAACGTAGGGCCGGGGATTTAGCTCGGTGGTTCCAGCCCCTGTCTTGCAAGCTCAAGGGCCCGGGTTCGATTCCCCGGTAACCACATACAATACTGGGGGTGGAGACTCACACTCAGCAGCAACCAGTACCACATACCACAGT
This sequence comes from Petromus typicus, assembly GCA_004026965.1. Lineage (NCBI taxonomy): Eukaryota > Metazoa > Chordata > Mammalia > Rodentia > Petromuridae > Petromus > Petromus typicus. The sequence goes on along the minus strand of PVIR01007535.1, from coordinate 43,512 downwards.
GCCGGGCGTGGTGGCTCACACCTGTAATCCCAGCATTTAGGGAGGCAGAGGCAGGAGGATTGCTGTGATGTGAGTTTAAGGCTGAGCTCTGGGCCAGCCTGACCTACAAAGTGAAACCCTGTCTCAAAAAAAAAAAAAAGTAAAAATGTAATTCACTTATAATAAAAGCTCATGATTTTTACTGTAAACAGGTCTGTGTGCTTTTGATATACACTTTTCATCTTTGTGTAATCACTGTGGGAAGTCAGCCATGGAAACAACAACCTGGGTCTTTCAGGTTTACCCTGTCCTGTTCTGCCTTAATCACTGGCCCTGTGGTTTTGCCTTTTCCAGAATGTCCTGCCAGTGACCATGAGTGTGGTCTGAGCTGGGCAGTTGGCGTGTCTCTGTACCTTCATTCCTTGAGCTGTGGCGACAGTAGCTGGCCCTCTTGTGTGACTACCACAGTTCATCAGGTGGAGGTCAGTATTAATATTTTGATGTGTTTCAGTGGACTTCTATTGATAACCTTTGCATAGTAGTGAAGAACTTGTATAGTTAATATCTTGGTTTTTTCACTTAATGGTATATCTGGTCAAACTGGGTATGGTGGCTCACAGTTGTAATCCCAGGTCTGGAAGGTTGAGGTAGGAGGATTAGAGTTCAGAGTTCAGCTGGGAAAGTTAGTGAGATTCTTGTCAAAAAAAAAAGCCAGGAATAAATGTCAATGTGAACACCCCACACTCCAGATTCAAACCTCAGTTTGGGGCTGGGGGAGGTCAGTATTATGGTGCATGCCTATGACCCAGAAGCTGAGGCAGAAGGATCAGGAAGTCAAGGCCAGCCTGGATGTCTGGATTACATAGTAAGGTTCAAAGTCAGCCCAGGGGCCAGGGATTTAGCTCAGTGGTTCTGGCATCTGCCTGGCACAAGGTCCCCAGTTCGATCCCTGGTAACCACATACCACAGTGCGGGGTGTGGTGACTCACATCTGTAATCTCAGCACTTGAGAGGCAGAGGCAGGAGGGTTGCTGTGAGTTCAAGGGTTGCCTGCATACTGAGGACAGGGCCAACCTGAACTACAAAAAGTAAGACCCTATCTCAAAAAAAAAAAAAAAAATAGCCTAGAGGGTTCAGGGATGTAGTTCAGTGGTACTGTATCTGTCTGGGAAGTACAAGGTCCTGAGTTTGATCCCCAGTACTGCAAAAAAAGAAAGAAAGAAAAGGAAAGGAAAAAGAGAAAAAAAAGACTGGACTACACTGCAAGACTGTCTTTTTTTTGAGACAGGTTCTCTCTATGTAGTTCAGGCTGGCCTTGAATTTATGGCAATCCTCCTGCCTCAGCCTCCTTGGTGCTAGGATTACAGGCATGTGCCACCAAGCTTAGCTAAACTATTAAATTGAAGCTTAGCTAAACTATTAAATTGATTGATATTTTTCTCATTTTGTAGACTGTCTCTTGTTTATGTTTTCTATTGGGGTTAGTATTTTTATCGATTTTACTAGTTCTTTCTATTATGCTGCTGATAGCTGTTTTGTACCCTCACTCCACAGGTCTTTTGCTGTTACATTTCCATGGTGGTTTTTTTTTTTGAGATAGGGTTTTCATTATGAAGTTCAGGCTGGGCTTGAACTCACGAGGTAGCCCAGGCTACCCCTCAGACTGTGGCAGCCTTTCTACCTCAGCCTTGCAAGTATTGGGATTATCAGCCTGCACCACTATGCCCAACCTTTTTTTTTTTAAATGAGCCAGAGTCTCGCTTTGTGGTTCAGGCTGGCGCTGAGCTCAGCCTTAAACTCACATCACAGCAATCCTCCTGCCTCTGCCTCCTAAATGCTGGGATTACAGGCATGAGGCACCACGCCCGGCACTGTGGTATGTGGTACTGGTTGCTGCTGGCCATGAGTCTCCACACCCGGTATTGTATGTGGTTATCGGAGATCGAACCCAGGTCCTTGTGCTTGCAAGATAGGCGCTGGAACCACTGAGCTAAACCCCCGGCCCCACTATCCCCAACTTTTTAAGATTTTTATTTATTTTTGTTTGTTAATTTATTTTTCAATGACCTAATTTAATTTCTTTTTGTCTGTTTTTATGTTGCATACTGGGATTGCACCCAGAGCTTCTTGCTTTCTGGACAGGCACTGTACTACTAAGCTCTACCTTCAGCCCTTTTGCATAAATTTTGTCTGCAAATCTTTCTTTTCAGATACAGCTTTATTATTTTTAGGAATGGAAATTGAATTTCTTTCCAAGACTTAGTATTTGCCTTTGTAGTCTTTGTTTTTTAGCTGTTTGTAAAATTTGAATATAAAAGTTAGTGCTCACTTCTAAAAGTTCTTATTTTGATATGATTTTTGATGAGAGTTTGTGTTGAACTTTCAGAATTATATCAATGTGTTATGTAGCACTTTGTCCCCAATTCTTACTTTCCCCTGTTTTTGTTAATAGTCTGTTTTTTTTATTAGTACATATTTAAGATACATAATGGATTTGTGATACATAATGAATGGATACATTTATCATGGACAGTTGGTAGGTGTACATGTTACACCTTAACCACCTCATTTATAAGTTGCTTTTTGACCCTTTTCCTGCTGAAGGCTTTGCTGTTCTGGTGTGTTAAAGTGTAACCCCAACCATACCTATGTATGTCTGCTCTGGCTTTTTTTTCCCTCTCATTTCCTCTCATAGCATTTGCTTTAAAAGGTCAAAGCTTCTTTTTTTTTGAGACAGGGTTTCGCTTTGTGGTTCAGGCTGGCCCTGAGCTCAGCCTCATACTCACATCACAGCAATCCTCCTGCCTCTGCCTCCTGAGTGCTGGGATTGCAGGTGTGAGCCACCACGCCTGGCACTGTGGTATGTGGTACTGGTTGCTGCTGGGCGAGAGTCTCCACACCCAGTATTGTTATGTGGTTACCGGGGATCGAACCCCAGTCCTTGCACTTGCAAGACAGGTGCTAGAACTACTGAGCTATATCCCCATCCCCAAAAGGTCAAAGCTTCTTTGAAAAGCAGTAAAGCATGGCAGGGTCCCTGTGGACCTATGCCATATTAGGGTACATTGCTGGGTCTACCTGGGTGGGTAGTGCAGGCTCTTCCTCTCTGTGTTCCTTCTTTCCTTCGGTTTGTCTTGCTTGCCAGTATTTTCAATTCCATCTTCAGGTACTAACCATCTGGTCAGAGCATGCCTTTCTTCACTTGGTTTAAATTTGCACTTATCTGTTATGTATGATAGGAATATACCTTTGTATTTGTAAACTGTATGGTTCTGATTTCATATATGCCATAGTTCAACTTGGGATTTGAGATTGGAAGAGCACTGTAAATTTTTTTTTGGTATCAGGGATTAAACTCAGGACCTTGCACTTGACGGGCAGGGTCTGTGCCACTGAGCTAAATTCCAGACTCTAAGCACTATATATTTGGTAGCTTCTTCAGATTCATGATTTCAGGGTGTCACAGATCCCAGCAAGGTGAGGACCTGGGTGTCCCCGCCATGGCTGGAGCAGCTGTGTGGTAGCCTCTCCTCAGCCTGGCACCCACAGTGTACAGTGTAGTTCCTTAGAGATTCAAGTTTCTTTGCTATGCTTTTCCTTCATGCCAGGAGGCAGCTCGTTCTGATAGTAACTGCCCTTGCATGGGGCATTGTCCTACCTCTGCTGGGAACCTGGTTCTGAGCTTGCTGCTGGCTGCCATCTGTCATTGCATTTATTTCTCATGGGGAGAAAATGACTTCTGTATGCTTCTACTATTTTTTTTTTCTCCTCTACTGATATTCTAAATAAACATTAGAGAGTTCTTGACTTGGGGGCTTTTCTTCTCCCAGAGTCTCCCTGATGACTATGCATTCTTGGTGGAGAAAGAAGTCCTCTGGCCCTCTCAGGGACTGACCCAAGTCTGTCCATCCTCCAGCTGCATCTACTGCAGAACGTGAGAGCTCAGGGATGTGTGGTCTCACGTGGCACCCCCAGGATCAGCATTGCCATCAGCAAGGCCAGCTTTTGTGAACGGTGTCATGCGTCCGCTCTCCAGGCCAAATCCCAGGCCCTGGACACAGCAGGGACTCATAAGACATTTTTCTAGTCGGTTCTAGAAGAGAGAGTGTCCAATGTCAGCCTCAGTGTATCTCTCTATGATTTTCTTTTTCCATTACTAGGGATTGAACTTATGGCCTCCCATCTACTAGGCTAGTGCTCTGCCTTGGAGCTGCATCCCTAGCCTGTCTTTTTTTTTTTTTTTTAATGGTTTTTCTTTGTAGTTTAGGCTGGCCCTGAACTGACTGTGTAGTTCAGGCTAGCCTCAAACTCACAGCAATCCTCCTGCTTCTGTCTCTCAAGTGCTGGGATTATAGGCGTGATTTACCACGCCTGGCATTATGGTATGTGGTGCCAGTGATCAAACTCTGGATCTTGTGCTTGCCAGGCAGACGCCAGAACCACTGAGCTAAATCCCCACCCTCTGTCTTTCTTTTTGAAGGGAAGTTTCTCTTATTCTACATACAGAATCCCAACAATGTACATTTAACTAATTTAGGGCAATTCCTTTAGCCTTCACTTTTCCCAGCTTGGTGCTATGAGTTGGTCTGGGCCATGGCGTTGGCAATGGAACACATCACTGTTCAATACTTGGCACATCACTGTCCTGTACTTGGTCCCAAGAGCATCTCTGTCTCTCGAGGAAGCCTGTTTGAAGGCAGGGATACTGCCTGTTTGCTGGGATAGCCATCCATCCTGGCTTTCCCCTTGTTGACACACAGGAGGGAATGCATCTTGTTGCATGGGTGGGCAGGAAGGCACCCAGCCTGTTCAAATCCACATCGTGTACAGTCTTCACCACATGACAGGATGGACCTCTGCTCTGAGGACTGGCTGTTTGTATGTGGTGCTATTCCTTTTGCTGGCAGCTTTCTTCCCTGCCCAGGCCAGCTGTCTCTGCACATCTCAGATGTGTCTTCTGGGGCCAGCTCAGGCAGCTGGGTAGCTTTTGGGGTGTGCAATGCTGGGGACAGTGAGTTGCCAGAGGCACTGTCAGCCACCTTAGTAGGAGCCTATTTATGCTGGAGCTGGATATGGTGGTACCTTTGGATGTAGTGGATGAAGTTCCTTTTGGGCTCACTGCTAAATCCATAGGCTTTTTCTCAAACAAGAAATTACCATGTTGGTCTTGTGCTTCTTCACGACTCTGGCCTGGAGTCAGCTTCTTCCCTTGACTTTTTTTCATTTTGGCATCTTGGGTAGTAGAGGAAAGAGGCAAAAGCTCATCTATGGGTTAGATGTAGGTGGCCTCCTGCATGTTGTTTGGGTTGCATTATTAAGATGCCCTGTGGTCTGAATCACATGCCAGTAGGAACATAATCTTTGGAGTAGCTTCTTTGGCTGGCAGGTGGTAATTATACTAAGTGGTAACCAAGCAATTTTATCTGCTTCCCAGTAACTTGCTTTAATTTTGATTTCCTAGGAGAATATTACGTGAGATAGTGAAGGGAGGTGATAATGCACCATGGCAGCGGTCCTCAGAATGTCCAGCATCAGCTGCAGAGGTCCAGGTCCTTTACGGGCAGTGAGGAGGAGCAGCCGGCTCATCCAAACCTGCCCCCATCCCCTGCAGCGCCCTTTGCTCCATCAGCCAGCCCATCTGCGCCACAGTCCCCTGGTTACCAGATACAGCAGCTGATGAGCAGAAGTCCTGTGGCTGGACAGAATGTGAACATCACCCTGCAGAACGTTGGTCCCGTCGTGGGAGGAAACCAGCAGATTACACTGGCCCCGCTACCACTGCCCAGCCCTACCTCACCAGGCTTCCAGTTCAGTGCACAGCAGAGGCGGTTTGAGCATGGCTCCCCATCATACATCCAAGTTACCTCCCCCCTATCCCAGCAGGTCCAGACACAGAGCCCCACACAGCCTAGCCCGGGCCCTGGACAGGCCTTGCAGAGTGTGCGTGCCGGTGCCCCTGGTCCAGGGCTGGGCATTTGCAGCAGTAGCCCCACTGGAGGCTTCGTGGACGCCAGTGTGCTTGTGAGGCAGATCAACTTGAGCCCATCCAGTGGCGGGCACTTTGTTTTTCAGGAGGCACCAGGCCTCACCCCAATGGCTCAGGGAGCTCAGGTTCAGCTCCAGCATGCAGGTGCTCCCATCGTGGCCCGAGAACGGAGACTGTCCCAACCACATACGCAGTCAGGAGGCACCATTCACCATCTGGGGCCCCAGAGCCCTGCGGCTGCAGGTGGGGCCAGCCTGCAGCCCCTGGCCAGCCCAGGCCACATCACCACAACCAGCCTGCCTCCCCAGATCAGCAGCATCATCCAGGGCCAGTTGATCCAGCAGCAGCAGCAGGCGCTGCAGGGGCAGCCACTGAGCAGACCTCTGGGCTTTGAGAGGGCTCCTGGTGTGTTGCTCCCTGGGGTTGGGGGCCCCTCAGCATTTGGGATGACGTCTCCTCCACCACCCACTAGCCCGTCCAGAACTACCATCCCCCCGGGCCTATCGAGTCTACCCATCGCGTCTACGGGCAGCTCAGGGGTGAAGAAGGTGCCCAAGAAACTGGAGGAAATACCCCCGGCCTCCCAGGAGATGGCGCAGATGCGGAAGCAGTGCTTGGACTACCACTACAAAGAGATGGAGGTGCTCAGAGAGGCTTTCAAGGAGTATCTGATTGAACTGTTTTTCTTGCAACATCTTCAGGGGAACATGATGGATTTCCTAGCCTTTAAGAAGAAGCATTATGCCCCGTTGCAAGCATATCTTAGGCAGAATGATTTGGACATTGAAGAGGAGGAGGAGGAGGAAGAGGAAGAGGAAGAAAAGTCTGAGGTTATCAATGATGAGGTAAGAAACATCAGCTTAATAGTGTAGAAGATCTATATGAAGCAGATTAGAGTGCACGCAGCAGCAAATGGAAAGGTAACTTGAGCCTGGGTGACCACACAGATTTGAGTTCATAAGGGTACGGTGCGAGAGTAAGGTTGGAGAAGGCGTTTCTCTTCCTTCATGGCAAGGAAGAGCTGTTCCCTTATAGCTGTGTTGGAAAGAGGGCACACAGGGCTGTAACTGGTGGCTTCGCAGCAGTAGGTGCTGCCACTGGGAATCAGAGCCAAGACTGTAGCCAGTGCAGGACAGTTTTCCCCTTTGCCTGGGTTGGTAGTCCTGGCAGACACTGATGGCTATCCGTGGCCTTGCTGTGGCAGGTGGGAAAAGTTCTGCTAAAAGTGTAAGGCTTAACACCTGTCGCTGATTTCCAAGTTTCATATAATATTTGTGTAGCTCTGTCCATAAACACTGCCAACATGGTTTTAAACAAGGAGGTTATATCACTAGCCAAAATTATAACTCACCAAGTATATTTTGAGGAGATTCTATTTATTTATTTCATTTTGCAGTGCCAGGAATCCAACCCAAGGCCTCACACTGAGCTGTATTCCCAGCCCTTATTTATTTTTTGAGACAATCTCCCTTAAGTTGCTCAAGCTAGGCTTGAAACTTGGAATTCTCCTGCCTCAGCTTCCCAATGTGCTTGTATTACAGGTATCTTACACCTGGATTTATATGAGAGCTTCATAATTAAGATAATAGTTACTATGGCAAAGAAATGAGAATTTTTTCTCCGTTGTTAGTAGTTTTAGATTTGAGGTCATGTTTTAAATCTACACTTCTGCACATGCACATGATCGTTAATATGGAATCTTTTGTAGACAGTTTGTTTTGGTGCCAAGAATAGGTACACAGTAAATCCCTCATAATCATTCCTAAGGTCCTCTTATTTGTGTTTCTTAAGCCAGAGTGACAGAGAATTGTACTGTAATGCACTGTATTTTGTGCCTCTGTGTTGTGTAGTGTACAAAATGTTGGTGGAGCTTATTTTGTTTTATGGTAGAGCTAAAACAATTTAAATCTTTGTCAGCCTTTGTGCAAAGAAACCAGCTTTTGGTAACAAAAGCTTGTCTCTCTGCCCCAGCGTCCTCACTAGTATCTATGGATGTATCTGTGGTTTTGCCATCTGTGTCTTCTTGAGCACCCTTCCTGGGGTGGACTGTTTTTGTTTTTCAGGTCTATATGACAGGACTTCCCCTCTATTGCCATGAAACAGTGAAATTTAGTTCTCTTTATGTGTATACCAATGTTGTCTCTTAGCTCAGTCACCTTATCTGTACTTGGGAAGAAAAGTAAATCCCCATTTATAGCTTCCTAATGCAGTAGACCTCTGCTTTGTGACCCACATGGTGTAGATAACAGTGCTGTAGTAAAGATGGCCCAGGAAACCTCAGGGCTTTGTTACTTGAGTCTGCTATTCCCACTTTAAAGTTGAAGGTACAGAATCGAGGATGTTTCCTTTGACCTAAACTGGAGTTCCTAAGGATTGGCAGTGTTGTGTTATAAATCTGTCAGTTCAGTGTCCTTTTATAGGATGTGATGCAGAAAGGTTTCATTTTTAAACACGTGAATTAGTGAACTGACAGCAATGAAATTCTAACAGTTTTGAGCAGTCTTAAAAATTATGTTGCCTTTTTTTCTCAAAATATTTCTCTCAGGTAAAGGTTGTGACAGGCAAGGATGGGCAGACTGGGACTCCCGTTGCTATAGCAACCCAGCTTCCGCCAAATGTTTCTGCTGCTTTTTCATCCCAGCAGCAACCATTTCAGGTACTTTTCGATGGTTCTAAACTTTAGTCTCATCCCAAACGTTTCCTTCATCCAGATATTTTAAACTTCAATTTACTATTTGCTCTTAGGCATTTTTTTCCAGAGCCCATTCCTTATTTTTAAAAAGTAAAAAAGTCTTCTTGCATATACAGTTTTATTAAATTGCATGAATCAGTGACCACACAGAGCTTACTGCATTATTTTTTTGCATACCTGCAGTGTGGTGGTAGCTTTTAGTGTGCATGTCATTTAATCTGCGAATCCTGTTGATTGTATGCTCAGGGCTGCTTGTGTGCTGTGTTTTAATGTTTGTTCTTTCTTGTGTCTTCTACTGTATTTTGAGAACAGTGCAAAACAGAACAAGAACAGTTTTTAGCAGATGATGATATGGTACATTCCCTAACTAGAGGAAATGCTGACAAGAAACTACTCCTGAGGGCACAAAGGCCAAGGGGCTTCCCAGTGAAGGTCAGCAAGCGCAGTCTGGTGATGCCAGGAATTTAAGACGGTGTTAGAGTCAAGCAGTTTTGGAATAGATCATGCTAGGATCTGAGAACAGTTTCATTTTGGTGATGTTTTTAATTTTTAATTTGATGTAATTTCAAACATAAATTGCAATAGGCACATAACTTTCCTGATACCCAGCCTAAATGCACCAGTTGTTGACTTTTAGCCCCATTTGCCTTAGTTTCATTCTCTTACATATACATGTGACATCACATAATGCCAGTTTATCCATAGCTACTTCAATACCTAGTAGATAAGGATATTGCCCTACCTAAGCCTAGCACAGGACATTTTACAGGGATCAATAGTGTATATTCAGATTCAGTCTGTTTTTCTGAAGCTGTTCTTTGTAGTTCTTCCCGCAGCCCAGGATCTCACAGGGCGTAATCTTCTTGCCTCTTTTGTCTTTAGTCCAGGTCAATATCTCAATCTTTGATGGCATCTTTGTTTCCCAAGAATGCAGATCAACAGTTTTGTACACACTGCAGTCTGGGGCTATCTAATGTTTACCAGAGCCATATTTAGTCATTGATTTGAGAAGACTGCCAAAGAAGTTAAGATATGGCCATCTCAGTGTGATATCAGAAGACCATGATGCCATTTTGTCCCCATGCCTGGTAGTGCTAACTTTGAGTGCTTTGCTAAAGTATTGTCCACAAGGCCTTTGCGATGAATAATCATTTATTTTTCCTTTCATAAATGATGAGTAGCTTGTGGAAGACACTTTGAGAGTATGTAAATGTTCTGTATCTCATTAACAGTAATCTCATTACCCACTGATTCTAGTGTCAGTTGATGAAATTGTGTCTGAATCAGTTATTGCTTTTGTGGGTTTTCTACCTCCATCATTCCTAGTGTGCTTGCTAATCAGCATCTGCTATATGATGAGCTTCCTTTTTCCTCTGTGTTTATATTCATTTATGGTATGGATGTGCTGTTTAATCTGGTAGGTTATGCATCACTCTGAAGTGTTTTTATTTAAACTTACATACATTCAGTTAAATTGATTTTTGCTCTTTATGAATATGGACAGATCCATTGAGCCATGTACTCCCACCATGACAGGCAAACACAGAACAGCTCTGTCATCCAGACCATGTCTAATCTTCCCCTTGGATTTGTCCCTCTCTTGTCCATGTTCTCCAGCTGTGTGACTGCTGGGTTGAGGACTCTCCCTCTGCATGGTGCACTGGAGGAGGTGCAGTTTATTGCATTTACCAGTTTTTTTCCTTGCCATTTCCTGGGCAAGTTGTGGCTTATTCCTTCTTTCACCTTTTGGAGGCTCTTGGGTTGTTTTCCTTTAGGATTTATGAATACAACAACTGTAATTTATTGGGAAATGCAGACTGTTTACTTATAATCTACTTACTTAACTGTATGGATGTCTGCCCTGCCCTTTGGGATCAACTATTGGGATTATTGGCTTTAAGATTTACTGGGACTTCCTGGGATTTAAGGATGTCTGCCCTGTCCTATGGGATCTTCAACTACAGGGATTCTTGGGGATCTCCTTGTTTTTTTTTTTGTTGTTGTTTTTGTTTTTTTGAGACAGGGTCTCACTTTGTGGTTCAGGCTGGCCCTAAGCTCAGCCTCCAACTCACATCACAGCAGTCCTCCTGCCTTTGCCTCCCGAGTGCTGGGATTACAGGCGTGAGCCACCACGCCTGGCACTGTGATATGTGGTACTGGTTGCTGCTGGGGTGAGTCTCCACACCCAGTATTGTTATGTGGTTACCGGGGATCAAACCCGGGTCCTTGCACTTGTAAGACAGGCGCCAGAACCACTGAGCTAACTGCCCGTCCCCCAAGGGACCTCCTTGTTTTATGCATGCCAGGATTATGGGTGTGAAGGCTTGGTACAGCCCTGTTTTATGCATGCCAGGATTAAGGATGTGAAGGTTTGGTACCGCCCTGTTTTATGCATGCTAGGATTATGGGTGTGAAGGCTTGGTACCAAATAAAAGTGCATCAGCTCAGGTTAAGACATCTTCTGCTCCCCCTTCTGCTGCTGCAGTATTTGGCTTTTTGCTGCCATGGCTCAGAGTAGACTCCGAGTAGCAAGAGTTGAGCCCAGGCTCAGCCTTTTTCTCAAGGTACGGATTTTGTTGTTTGTTAAGTCCTTTTGCTGTGGGACTCGGTGAGGTTGGAGTTTGCCGTGAGGATACTGGCTTGATCCTCGTTCTGTCTCCCACAGTAATTGTTCTCATGTAGTTTTCTGAGTGAAGATGGACTTTGATTTCATTTGTGTAAAAACTTAGGAGTCTGATTGCTGGTCATGTAAGTACATGTTTGCCTTTCTAGGAAACAGCTGGCTATTTTAGTGTGCTGTGCTAGTTGATGTCCCATGGTGGTGTGGCATGCCTCGTAGCTCGTTGTCAGAGTTCTGTTTGGGTCACCCTGATAGGTCCGTACCTGTTACAACATGTCCTGTTAGCTGAGACTAATGAGGATCTTTGGTTGCAATCTTTGGTTATGTGCCTTTCATGAAGTATTTCTTTGTGGCTTATTTTTTTAGTTAAATTTTGTTTTATTGTTGCATTTGAAAGTTCTTTGCATGATATGGATAGCAAGTGTTTTTTTTGTCAAACATGAGATTTGCAAATTTTTCCCTAGTCTGTTCTTCTCTTAACATTTAACTTTTACAGAGTAAATGTTTTAAATTTTTTAAGTATAATTATCTTTTTTTTTGAGCCAGGGTCTCGCTTTGTAGTTCGGGCTGGCCCTGAGCTCAGCCTCAAACTCACATCACAGCAATCCTCCTGCCTCTGCCTCCAGAGTGCTGGGATTACAGGCATGAGCCACCACCCAAGGCACTCTGGTATGTGGTACCGATTGTTGCTGGGCATGAGTCTCCACACCCAGTATTGTATGTGGTTACTGGGGAATCAAACCCGGGCCCTTGCACTTGCAAGACAGGCGCTGGAACCACTGAGCTGAATCCCTGGCCCAATCTATCATTTTTTTAAATGGATCATTTCTCATATCTAAAAGCTCTTTGCTCCTGTGTTTTCTTTGGGAAGTTTTATAATTTTCTCCTTCTTTGGTGGCACTGAGGATTGAGCCCAGGAGGTATGGAGCTGTATCCCCAGCACCCAATCCTGCGGTTGCCGTATGTAATTTAGGCTGGTTTTGAACTCACTGGGTAGCCCAAAGTGGCCTTAACTCCCAGTGATCTAACTGCTTCAGCCTGTCAAATACTGAGATTATAAGCATAAGCCACCATGCCCAGGTTTTATTTTCAAATTTTAAGACAGGGTCTTACGAGGTTGCCTAGGCTGGCCTTGAATTTGTAATCTTCCTGCCTCTGCTTCTCAAGAATTTGGGAATAAAGGCCCGCGCTACCATCCCTGTTGAAAGTTTTTTTTGTTTTGTTTTGAGACAGGGTCTTACTTTTTGTAGTTCAGACTGGCTCTGAGCTCAGCCTTGAACTCATAGCAATCCTCCTGCGTCTGCCTCCCCATTGCTGGGATTACAGACATGAGCCACCACCCTCAGCACTGTGGTATGTGGTTCTGATTGCTGGTGGGCGTGATTCTCCACGCCCAGTATTGTATATGGTTTCCAGGATCAAACTGGACCCTTGCACTTGCAGTGCAGGCACTAGAACCACTGAGCTAAATCCCTGGCTCCTTGTTGGATGTTTTATAGTTTTGCATTTAGGCTTGTGGTCCATTTTCAGTGAAGCTTTGTAAGTACATGTAGCAGTTCATTTTTTGCATATGAATATTCAGTTGTGACCAAATCATGTTTTAAAAAGACTATCCTGCTCTCTCGAGTTGACTCTGTCTCTGCCTAGAAGCCCAGGCTGTCCGGGTGTGGTGCTGATCGTGGGCCTTATCTTTTTCCTGTCTCAGCCAGCTTCTTGCTATTGACCCGCCATTCTGGCTGCTGTGGTTTTTGATCAACCTTAAGGCAGAGTGTGTTTCCAGTCTTGTTCTTTGAACAGCTCTGATCATTGGGTTCCTTTCCCCTTGATACAAATTTCAGAATCAGCAATGGTTATCTGCAGGGGACCTTGCTAGGGTCTTGCTGATGAATGTGTTGCCACTGTTGACCAGTTTGGGGAGAAGTGGTATCTTTTTTTTTTTTGAGACGAGGTATCATTTTTTGTAGTTCAGCCTGTCCCTGAGCTCACTATGTAGCCCAGGTGAGCCTCAAACTCACAGCAGTCCTCCTGCCTCTGAGTGTTGGGATTGTAGGGGTGAGCCACCACACCTGGGTGAAAAGTTGCTTTTTTTTTTTTTTTTTAAGGTTTTTTTGTTTGAGACAGGGTCTTGCTTTGTAGTTCAGGCTGGCCCTGAGCTCAGCCTCAAACTCACATCACAGCAATCCTCCTGCCTCTGCCTTCCAAGTGCTAGGATTACAGGTGTGAGCCACCACGCCGGCACTGTGGTATGTGGTACTGATTGCTGCTGGGCATGAGTCTCCATGCCCAGTATTGTATGTGGTTACCTGGATCTAACCCAGGCCCTTGAGCTTGCAAAGCAGGTGCTGGAATCAGTGAACTAAATCCCTGGCCCAATGGTACTTAAAATTAAAGAATAATTTCCAGTTATTCTCTGCAGTTATACAGAAATGTAGTGGTTTATTTGAACATGTGTTCTGCAACATTGCTAAACTCACTGGTGTTAGGAACTGCTGTTTTAGATTCCATGGGATTTTCTGCATAGAGAATCGTTTTTCAAGAACAGTGCTTGCTTTTCTTTTCCTAGCCATATGTTTGTTATTCCTTCACTTTGCTTGGTGGCTGGGGCAGGGGCTTCCAGTGTGGTGCTGAGGAACAGGTGTGAGTGTAGACACCCAACCTCCCTGTCCTCTGGGAGCATTGATCCTTTACCAGGACATGGAACAGTGGGTCACACAGGTCCTTTATCGTCAGTGGGTGTTAAATTTTGTTAAATGCTCTTTCTGTGCTGTTGATGTAATTTATGATTTTTCTTTTCTTTAAGACAGGATTTTGTTATCTACTATGGTGTAGGCCAGCCTTAAACTTGCTGTGTATCCCAGGCTAGCCTCACACTCATGATCTTCCTTCAGCCATCGGAGAGCTAGGAGTACAGGCCTGCACTGCTATGCCAGGCTTATGACTTTTCTTCCTCAGTTTGTAAAAATGGAATTACTTTAAATTTATGTAAAATTTACAGATGGGAGTTGCAAAGATCTTTGGTGTTAGGTTTGCTGAGTTTTGAGAAATGTGCACCTGTGTCACCCACACAACAATTGGGGTGTTCATTTTTACCACTTTATAAGCTTTCCTGGTGTTCCTTGCCAGGCCTCTGCTGCCCAGCCCCTCCCTATTCTCTTGATATTTATTCTAAAGCTGAGGTTGTCCTAGTAGACCTGTGGGAGCCCCTTCACACCGGCTCCAGTATACTTTTAACATGTCCTTTTTACTTTTTCTTTCTTTCTTTTTTTTTAAATTTTGAGGCAAGGTATTGTTTTTGTAGTTCAAGCTGGCCCTGAGCTTACTATATAGCCCAGGTGAGCCTCAAACTCACAGCAGTCCTCCTACCTCTGCCTTCCAAGTGGTGGGATTACAGGCACGAGTCACCACACGTGGCATTGTGGTGTGTGGTGCTGATTGCTGAGAGTGTAAGTTGCCACGCCCAGCACTGAGGTATGTGGTTATCAGGGATTGAACTCAGGACCCCTGCAGACTTGGAACCACTGAGCTAAATCCCCAGCCCATGATCCTATCATTTTATGACACAAATTATGTTATGATTCATTCATTATGTACGTGCCTTGGTGCAGCTCTGGAATCAGTCAGTCATTTCTCCAAGGTTCCTTTTTGTGGAGACTAATAATTTGATTCCACTTTTTATGTGTTCATTGATAGGCGTTTAAATTGAAGATTTCCAGGAAATTTATTCAGTTTTTTTAGGGTTTTTTTTTTTTTTGAGACAGGTTCTTGCTTGGTAGTTTAGGCTAATCCTGAGCTCACTATGTAGCCCAGGCAAGCCTGGAACTCACATCAATCCTCCTGCCTCTGCCTCCCAAGTGCTGGGATTGCAGGAGTGAGCCACCATGCCCAGCTTCCAGGAAATTTATTGGTGGACCTCTTTACATTCAGTACATAGAGGAATGTAATATATTAGTGAATTTATAGGTTACATTGAATATTTGCCGAAGAACATGTCAGAGACAGGCAAAGAGTAGGTATGGATATATTAAAAAGATGATCAATATTTCTAGTTCACATGAACTACTCTGATTTATTGTTATATGTACCAGATTGCCAGAGATTGAAATTGGGAAGAATATACT
Source organism: Petromus typicus (assembly GCA_004026965.1). Classification (NCBI taxonomy): domain Eukaryota; kingdom Metazoa; phylum Chordata; class Mammalia; order Rodentia; family Petromuridae; genus Petromus; species Petromus typicus. The sequence continues at coordinate 28,117 of PVIR01007535.1, read as the reverse complement.
GAGTTTGATTCATGAGATTTTTCATTCACTTTTTGTGTGTTTGTTTTTTACAGTACCAGGGATTGAATTTAGGATGTTGGGCTAACCAAGCAAGTGTGGAATTGCTGAGCTACATCCCCGATCCTCTCATTCACTTTTTATACATTTAAAAGAATTTTGTTCTAGACTAAGGGTAAAATCTAGCAGTGCTCTACTGTTCAGCTGCACTCCCTTGCCCTCTTTATTTTTTATTTGTTTATTTTGTCTTTTTTATTTTTTGAGATGGGATCTTGCTAAATTGCTGTCACCAGGCTGGGCTCAAGCTTGTAGTCTTCCTGCCTTAGCTTCCCAGAGTGCTGAGATTTGCAGTCATAAAATATAAAGTATTAAATTTGCAATTATAAAATGAACATGTTTGGGAGACCTGATGTGCAGGCAACATGGTGACTAGTTGATAATGCTGTATTGATGCCTGAAATTTACGGAGACACAACTTTGTGTTCTTTTTTTTTTTTTTAGGTTTTTTGAGACAGGGTTTCACTTTGTAGTTCAGGCTGGCCCTGAGCTCAGCCTCAAACTCACATCACAGCAATTCTCCTGCCTCTGCCTCCCAAGTGCTGGGATTGCAGGCGTGAGCCACCACGCCCGGCACTGTGGTGTGTGGTTCTGGTTGCTGCTGGGCGTGAGTCTCCACACCCAGTATTGTTATGTGGTTACCGGGGATCGAACCCAGGTCCTTGCGCTTGCAAGACAGGCAAGGGAACCACTGAGCTAACTCCCCGGCCCTCTTTTTTTTTTTTTTTTTTTGGCAAATACCAATGAATGTCTGAGGAAATGAGTTGAGATGAAAAATACCTCCTTTATGTTAGAGGACAAAATCTCATTGTGGGAACTGTTAGAATTTTTATGTTGAGTAATTAATATAAATAAATGTAACTATAGAAATCCAGACCTTTCTGTATTGTATATGTATTGATTTCTAAAAAGTGGTATTATTGGTGTGTAGATGTTATATATAAAATAATACAAATGCACATTTATTCATAAAGATTCATCCTAAGTAAAAAGTATCTTTTAGTCATTTTCCTGTTAGAGAACATGAACAGTTATCTGTAATTTCATCATCATAACAATGAATTTTGAAGTTCTGTTGCCTGCATTTTGAGTTACAGATAATAATCTAGTAAGACCTTGTCAGATAATAAGCTAGTATCTATGCTATTCAAACTATAGATTTACAGTTCCCAGTGTTGCATGCTTTGTCTGTTTCTCAAGGTTGTTGAGAAGGTGTTCAGAGTATGATTACTTTGTGAAGAGTAGTATTGATTGGTATTATTAGTTATTCCAAAGTTTTCTTGTGGTTACAGTGTTTTAGCTATAATCACAGCTATTGTTTCTTATTTTATGTATGTGTTCATTTTTATGTATATACTAAAATTTTATAGAAATAAAGTATCTCGTTTTGATGTGGGGTATGATTGGAGGGTATAATGAATGTCTAAATTAAAATTACTTATTACTGCATTTTTCAGAAGGGCAAGTAGTAAAGTGAAGGCGGCACCAGATGGTTTTCCTGTTTGAGCTCTCCTCAGTTGGCTGAGGAGGGGAGGCTCTGGAAGCTGGGAGGAGCAGAGGTGGTAGACAGGTTACTTGGTCCCCGCTTACTCCCTTGTACACTTAACACGTGTGTCCTCCTGAATTGTTCAGGGTGGCCCTATCCACTCCTGTGGCCAATTTTGCCTTTCAGTGACTGAGTACCAGTCTTATAGAAGGGCATGGGCCTCTTAGAATACATTTACTTGCTATGTATTTATTTGAATTGGGCAGAAATTTGATTCCTAGAAGGCTGTCAGCTATTACTGATCTTCATTTCTTTCTCCAGAAGGAGCTCAGTCCACTTGTGTTGAGGTGGTCAATGGTCCAGGCTGTCCCTCCTGTAGGATGTGGCGCTTGGTGGGTTTTTTTTTTTTTTTTTTTTGGTACGAGGGATTGAATTTGGACTCTTGTGCTTACAAGGTAGGTGCAGTACCACTCGAGCTGAATTCCTGGCCCTGAGGCTCTTATTTTTTAATCATTTATGGTTTCTGGGTTCTTGTGAATGGTATTACGTTTGTGAATAAACTCTTTTTTGGCATTGTCTCTTGTAAAGACCACTCAGAATTAAATTTCTGTATCCTTTTCTCCATGGGGAATTATTTTTTTCCTTTTAAAAAGAGTTTTCTCTGCCAGGCACTAGTGCATGCCTATAATCCCACCTCTTGGGGTACTAAAGCAAAAGGACCACTGTGAGTTTAAGGCTAGCCTGAGTTACATAGTGAGTTCAAAGATAGCCTGAACTTCATGAGACCCTGTCTCTTAATAAAAAAAAAAATTGAAAGGAGTTTTCTCTTTTAAAATCAAGTTTGTAGCTTATTTTCTTTCAAATATTTATTCTATTTGAGACGGTATCACTGTATAGTCCAGGCTTGCCTTGAATTCACTCTGTAGTCTATACTAGTCTCAGATTCATACTTCTGCCTCAGTACTGGGATCGCAAGTGTTTGTCACCACACCTGGCTGTTCAAGTTTGTATTTTATTTTTATTTTTTAAAATTGTATTTATTAAGTGTTGTATTGGCTATGATAGTGACAAGATATAGTCAGCTGCCTGTCAAGAGGTATTATCTGGTCAGTCCAACATCATTTTCAAAAGTCATAACATGTTCTTCTGACTAATGAAGATAGATTTGAAAATAGTGTTGATTGCAATTAGGTTAGGCTATTTGGACAATAAATTCACCTTGATCTGACAAATTAAATTTTTTTGATATTAGTTTTGGCAAAAAATTAATTTTATTAGTACATGTTTGCAGTACATGGTTATATTTATTGTGTGTGGGGTTATACATCTAATTTTTCCTTCATCTTCTTCCTCTCCAGTTCTACTCTGTTTCCTCCAACTCTTGTCCTCAATCTTATTTGCAAAATCTGTTTTCATTTCTTTTTTTTTTTTTTTTTTGAGATAGGATCTCACTTTATAAGTTCAGGCTGGCCCTGAGCTCACTATATAGCCAGGTGAGCCTCAAACTCACAACAGTCCTCCTGCCTCTGCCTCCTGAGTGCTGGGATTATAGGCGTGAACCACCACACCCAGCACTGTGGTATGTGCTACTGATTGCTGGTGGGCGTGAGTCACCAGCGTTGTTGTATGTGGTTACTGGGGTCAAACGTAGGACTGAGCTAATTCGCCAGTCCCTCATTTCTTTTTTAAAATCTCTTCCTTTTCCTCCTTCCTTCCTCCATCTCTTTTTCTGGATGCGGGAAGATGAAGATTGAACTCAGGACCCTGCACTTGCAAGGTAGATGCCAGAACCACTGAGCCAAATCCCCAGCACCTTCCATCTTTTTCTTCTTCTTTCCATTTGAAAATTTACCTCCCTACTTCCTATTATCTCTTTTACTTTGCTCTTTATATTTGGGTTTCTCATATAAGAAAAATCATGCAGTAAATTCGTGTATTTCATATATTTCACTTTTTTTTTTAAAGGTTTTTTGAGACAGGGTCTTGTTTTGTAGTTCAGACTGGTCCTGAGCTCAGCCTCCAACTCACATCACAGCAATCCTCCTGCCCCTGCCTCCCAAGTGTTGGGATTATAGGCATGAGCCACCACGCCCGGCACTGTGGTATGTGGTACGGATTGCTGATGGGTGTGAGTCTGCACACTCAGTATTGTTTGTGGTTAACCAAGGATCGAACCCAGGTCCTTGTGCTTGCAAGACAGGCCCGGAACCACTGAGCTAAATCCCCGGCCCTTATGTATTTCACTTAATGTTATGGTTTCATGGTTTATTCAAGTTTGTATTTTAAAGGTACTCATTTCTTTTTTTTTTTTTTTTTTTGAGACAGGGTCTCGCTTTGTAGTTCAGGCTGGCCCTGAGCTCAGCCTCAAACTCATCACAGAATCCTCCTGCCTCTGCCTCCCGAGTGCTAGGATTACAGATGTGAGCTACCATGCCTGGCACTGTGATATGTGGTACTGATTGCTGCTGGGTGTCAATCTCCACACCCAGTAATTTATGTGGTTGCCGGGGATCGAACCCGGGCCCTTGCACTTGCAAGACAGGCGTCGGAACCACTGAGCTAACTCCCCAGCCCAACGTACTCATTTCTTTACCAATAATACTTTGATGCTGATGAAATAATACAAAATTAAACAATTACCAGTGAAGAATGAAGAATGATTGCTACTAATGGATTCCACAAAGAGAGTCATGCAGTGGCTGTGTGCCTGTCCTGGGCAGACTGAGAAGCAGTGGGAGGCTGGTGGCCCTCCAGTACTGAGGGATGCAGACTTGTTTGATTTTAATATGTTCACACAGGGGCCAGAATTCATGAGCCAATGGTACACGCATAACTGGCCCATGCATGACTGTACCACTTCTCCCACCCGTGGTTCAAGTTGGCGGGAACATGTCTCCCCATGGGCATACCCATCTTCCCCATCATTCATTGAATGACTTTTTATTTGCCTTCAGATTGCGTGGCAGATTTGAAAATCATGTGCTTGTATGTGTTGGGTGTTAGGCAGGCACTACGGTCCTGGTTGCTGGAATCATGGTGTGAGTGGAAGTCAGGCCCCGCATGGTTTTGCCTGTATGCATTCTGTCTCGTAGTCATTGCCTCCTCTGCATTCTCAGGCTGTCATTGAGCACTTTCAGGGAATTTTTATTTCATATGTGTTTTTAAGTTCTAGAATCTTTATTTGGCTCTCTATAGTTTCTTTACCTGTCAGCATTTTCTGCTTGCTTCTTCTTACTGTGTGGTTTTTTTTTTTTTACATTCTTGGGCATTCTTATCAAAACCACTGTAAAGTCCTTGCCTGCTAATTCAAGCTGTGGTTTGCCCTGGAGTTGATGTCCAGCAGTTCTTTCTTTTTGAGACAGGGTCTTGGTAGTTCAGGCTGGCCCTGAACTCATTAAGTAGCCCAGGCTGGCCTGGAACTTGTGACAGTCCTCCTGCCCCTGCCTGCTGAGTGCTGCGATTACAGGCTTGTCCCACCATTCCCAGCACCGTGGATATGGTAACAGGGACTGAACTCAGGGCTTTGCGCTTGCTAGACAGACGCTGGAGCCATGGAGCTGAACCTCCGGCTCCATCAGTTGTCTTTTGAGTCTGGCTCATGTTTTCTGGCTCATGTTTTCTTGTTCTTTTGTGTTACATTTTGGAAACTGGGTTCTGTTAGTCTTGTAAACGTTGTGAGGGTTAGGCTTTGATCCCTAGCTCACAGTGGAACTGAAACTGTGGTCTGCTCTCAAGCTAGGTGACATCTGCTTCATGACTTGTTCTTCATGTGTTCTGTGTCTGGCCAGGATCAGGAAGGGAGGCAGGCTCCCCTCAAGCCAGCATCTTCATCCTGACTTTGTACCAGTCCCCACGGTGCAGTCCTCAGATTGTGATTTGCTGCACCATATGTACCAGCTCTGGACACCTTGCCAACCCCCATTCCCTTCTTACAAGTATGATTCTCCTCACATCGCTGGAGTCTCTTCATATTTTTCACATCTCACTTAGAATTTATGATTATCTGGCATATATCTCTTTATTAGCTTCTATTATTAAAAATAGCTTTCTTGGACCGGGTATTTAGCTCAGTGGCACTGTGCCTACCTTGCAAGTGCAAGGTCCTGAGTTCCATTCTCCGTACCAAATAAAAGCTTTCTCTTTACCATATATAATTAGCATATGTTTATTATGGGACAATGGGAAATTTAGAAAATCCACATACAGATTAAAAGTTACCCATAGTGATTGAGGTGTAAGCTCAGTGGTAGAGTGTTTACCTCGCATGCATTAGGCCCAGGCTTCCATCCCCACACTGCTACCCCAAAATAATAAAGTCCTTGTAATACTACCACAGAGACAGTACCAATAGCACGTCATCAGTCATTTACATTGTCCCTTTCTTCCTCCTTCTTGGTCCACCCTGCCTCTCTTCCTTTTTCTTCTTGTCTGTCAGGCAGAGCAGGATTGTTCACACCGACCCTACTGGGAGTCACTTGTGAACAAGAATGGTGACATGTTTGACAGTGAGTGGCTGTGCAGGGTCCCTGTCATGGGCTGCAGGGGTGTGGAGTGAAGCTGTCCCCTCTTGTTGAAGTGACTTTGTTTTGGTGTCTGTAGCTTCTGATTTAAACACCTCCCTGAGCAGAGTGAGCAGATTGAACCATGTCCCTACCTATGCGGCTGTAATGACCATTTGCTGGGGTGGCCAAGTTATCATGCCAGTTGAAAAGACATAGGGTTAATTGTGCACACCAAGACTGAGCTAGTTGCTGTCTTTGCAGAATAACAGTAGATTTTTAGAAACTCATTTTAAAAAACTCGTTTGTTTTTTGATACCAGGCATTAAACCAGGGCCTTGCTCATGCAAGGCAAGAACTCTGCTACCAAGCTGCACAGCCAGCTCTTTTCTGAGTTGCCCAGGTTGGCCTTGAACTTTTGATCCTCGGGGCTAGGATTAGAGGCATGCACCACTATACCTGGTTGAAAGATCTGTTTTTAGTTTTAGAAAGATCTGTTTTAGTTCATAGCAGAATAGAGAGAAAGGTACAGAAGACACCACTCTCCCTGCCATTGCCCCATCACAGCCCTTTACAGAACACTGTACAGGCGCTTGGAAGCATATAGCAGGGATGTAGACTGGCCGCCCTTGCTTTTAAACACTTACGTAATAAAGTACATACATTTCGAATAACTATTTTATTTAGGTTGACAACTGTAATACCATTTTGGTTTTTTTGTTTGTTCTTTTTTAAGACAAGGTCTTGCTTTTGTAGCTCAGGCTGCCCTTGAGCTCACTATGTAGTCCAAGCAAGCCTGGAACTCAGCAGTCCTCCTTCCTCTGCCTCCTGAGTACTGGGATTATAGGCATGAGCCACCATGCCCAGCTAGAAATACTGTTTTGGTGATTCAATTTAGACTGAGTTAATGGGAGTTTTAGTGTCATTTTGCAGTAGCAGACTCCTTAGATTCCTGAGCCATGTTTGGTGTGAGGCTAGGCCATCTCTACAGCTGGACAGGGAAGCCAAGCTGTAGTCAGAGTCAAAGCCAAGGTTTCACAGGAGAGGGCTCTTGTTACTCATCCAGTGCAGAGCCAGTTAGGTGCCTAAGGATTTCAGGTTTGCGCTGATTTGAAATTCTGTTTAACACTAGCATGTCTTTTATAAGTCCTTTTTATCCTATAGAGGTAAGTTAGAACTGTGTAGTGTCTATCATACACAGGTATACCTTACTATGTCTGTTTAAAGACCCTGAGTAGGTAATATTTCTCTTAAGAAGGAATGGGGCTGCTGTTTGGGATCATTATGATAGTTGACATTCAGTATTCTCATGCCCTCGATGAGGGAAATCTCACAGCTTCTTGTGTTTCTAGCAGCAAGCCCTGGTGGGGAGCCTGGTGGCAGGGTCCGGCGCTGCGGTGGAGGCAGACCCCTTCCGGAGGCAGCCACTGATGCCACCTGCAGGTATGTGCTGGGTTGGGCTGGATCATGGGGCAGTCAGCTGGCAGTGACTATACTCTCACCTTTGCCTGCTGACTCTAGAGAGCTCAGCTTCTTCATCTTTTCAAAGTTAGTTTTCTTTTGGTGACTATCAGCTGAACAGAATATTTATGTGATGCTTATGTGTAGTGAAAATGTTTTCCACTGGATCAAGTGTGTTTTATTTTGGCTTTTCATGGGCATTTGTAGTCAGTCACCTTAATCACTGTGATATGGTTAAATGCAACGTCGATTTTTTTTTTTCTTCCCAGTACTGGGGATTGAACTCAGGACCTTGGGCTTGTGAGGCAGGTATGGCACCACTGAGCTAAATCCATGGCCCATCACTCACTTTTTGAAGTCATTTTTTAAACTGAAGTTTTTCTTCACATTCTAAGCAGTATGAAAGACTCAGCAGATACTGCAAGTGTTACTTTAGGCTGCCTCAGGTTGGTGCCTACCTGCTCCCCAGCCACAGCAGTAACTGCTGCTCATTCTGTATAGACTTAAACAGGCTCAGCGATTGTTTACACATGGGTTACTCTGAAAAAATTACATCTTTTTAAAGATAATGACTGAATAATTAATGGCTGTCTCTCAAAGCAATATACCAAATTCATTTTAGAGGCTATGTAGTACTCCCTGGCATGGAAGACCAATTCCTTATCAGTTGGCTTCGACCAGAATTCAGTTGTTAGTGTTCCCTTTTTTGTAATACTCCACAAAACATTGGAGTGATACATGTCAGCTTATCTAAAGAACAAGCTCCTAGAAGTGAGCTGCCTAGTCAAATCCTGGCGCAGGGGTCTTTTGCAGTACTAACCTCCCTTCCAGAGGGCCAGGGCCAGGGCCAGTTCCACTGCCAGTGGTGGTGTTTGGCTCTCTTGCAGTTTGGCCATCTTATTAATTAATTTTACCTGATGCAGTACTGGGGCCTGAACTCAGGGATGCTTGATTGTTAAACTATAATCCCTGTCCTTTTTATTCTTTTGACTCTAAGACAAAGTTTCACTTAATTGCCCGGATTGGCCTTGAACTTGATCCTTCTCCCTCAGTCTCCCCTATACCTGAGATTAGAGGCATGTGCCATCACTCCTACCTGGCCATTTTATTTGGTAGATAGCTTTATTTAGATATTCCTTGTAATCTGGTGATCCAAAGGTGAAAATTACAGCTTTTGTTTGGGTGTGGGTTTCTTTGGTTTTGAGTAAGGCCGCACAATGTCTCCTCATGTTCGTTAACTGTTTGTGAGTCTATTCTGCGCTAGCTGCTCATGTTCTCTGCCCATTTTTCCCACCTTGTCACCGAGACAGCTCATGGGTTTGTGAACGCTCTTGGATTGTTCAAAACCAGCTCCTTTATCATGTGCTGCCATGTCTCAACTGTTGCCTGTCCTTTGCCTTTTTATGATACCTTTTCTTATATTAGCAAATTTTTAATGAAAAGAAACTATATTATCAACTTTTATCTTTTATGACATAGAAAGGCCTCCCTTGTTCAGAGGTTATAAAGACACTTAACACATGTTTTTTCACTACTGTGGTTTTATTTTTACATGAAACGGCACCTTTCTTGAAAATTATTCTAGAGCAGTCTAAGCGACCTCGTCTTGAAGTGGGTCATCCAGGGGTAGTTTTCCAGCATCCAGGGGTGAACGCAGGCGTCCCTCTGCAGCAGTTAATGCCGACAGTCCAAGGTAAGCCCCGGCGGAGAGCAGCGCCATTTGCGCATAGCGAGGGCATGCACGGAGACCGTGACAGCCATGAGGCTGTGCAGTCCAGGGAGTGCTAAAGTTGGGGCGTTTGAGTCCCCTCAGCCCACTGTGGAAAAGCCCCTGGAGACTGTTCTTGCCACTCATGTGGGACCCACACACCTCACTGTCGTTGTGCTTTCCAGCGAGTTCCACTCCTGTGTGTTTCTGAGTTGCTGCTGTTGTGGGTGCCCTGTGGTTGTTGGATGCTTGTTTTGCTTGGTGCTAACTTGCAAAGGCTGAGTGCCTTTCTTTCCTTCTCTGTGTGCTCATCCAATATTAGACTATAGAACATTTGCTCCATTTGAGTGTGGAGGTTCTCAAGTGGGCTTTGGGATGTCCAGTGCATTTCCTTGTGACTCGGTGAGAGCTGTGAAAGCTGCCACACTCTGAAGTCAGTGCTCTGGGCTTTCTTGTTTTGCAGGAGGGATGCCACCTACCCCCCAAGCCGCACAGCACTCCGGACAGAAGCAGAGCCAGCAGCAGTATGACCCCTCGACAGGGCCCCCTGTGCAGAATGCCGCCAGCCTGCACACTCCACCGCCACAGCTTCCCACCAGGCTGCCCCCAGCCAGTGTGCCTGCTGCAGCTCTCCCTTCTGCGTTGCAGTTCTCGCAGCAGCCACAGGTGGTTGATGCACAGGCGCAGGCCCAGCTCCAGATCCCAGTGAAGACTCAGCAGCCACATGTCCCTGTCCCTGCTCCCCCTCCCAGCCAGCTTCCTACACCTCCTGCCCAGCCTGTACAGCCAGCCCTCCACACCTCAATGCCTGGGAAGGCACAGCTGCAGGTCTCTCAGCTTCCACTCCAGCCCCAGGTACTCTGTGGACATTTGTTGTTTTGTTAGTTGCAGCATAAAAGAAAACAATTTGAGGAATTGACCTGCTGTCACTGGATGTTCATTTTCTCATAGCATTCATTTCCTCATAACAGTTTTACTTGTCCTCTTAGAACACTGGGTTGATTTAATTTGATACAGTAAGAGTAGTCATTATGAAAATACTATGAAGCCAGGCATGGTGACACATACCTGTAATCACAGTGCTTGGAAGACTGAGGCAGGAAAACATTGGAAGTTGAAGGCCAGCTTGAACTACATAGTGAAACTGTTTCAAAAACAAAAATCATACTTTGAAGCTGTTATTGTTGCCTTAGTGCAAGGCCCCATAACACCCATTGCTGCACACTGCAGAGGGTGCCGTGTCCTGTATACCAGGAGAATGCCTAGTCAGATGAAGCCCAGCTCTACCAGCCTCAAAGATGCTGCGCATGGCCCCATGTTACAACCGACAAGCCCAATCAAAACTCTGTGCTGCCTTGGACAAAGCCGTCCTCCTAACCACCCACTGCTGGTTCTCTGCGTGCTTTGCTCTTTTTTGGATCTTGTTGACTATAAATGTATAAGAGGCATCACTGATCTGGCTTATTGCACATTTTGTTTAAGATGCCCTTCTTCCCCTATTCATCTCTTTCACCCTAGTGTGTGTTTGGAACGTTTGCCAGCAAACTGGCTTCAGTTCCTGCATGCCAGTGAGTTGGAGGAACTAGGACATTGTCCTTGCTAAGACCATGAAGGGGCTGGAGGGAAGGATTTTCAGAGAATTATCTCCACTCTCATAATTTATTTATGTCTTGAGAAAACTTCCTTCCCTCTCCCATGCTCACTTACGAGGGAATTTCCTGGGGCATTGAGTTGAAGTTCATTATGATTTGAAGCCAGGTCTTAGGTATAACAGCTACATCTGCCTGGCATCTGCCAGCCGAGTGGTGAGGCACCATGGAGAGGACTTCATTGGCATTATTCTATCTTCGCAAGGGATGCCAAGATACTTCTCAGCCCATTTACAGATGAGAAAAACTCAGACTAGAAAGGCTAGCACTTTGGCCCATTGCACAGCCAGAACCCGCAAGGCTGTGGTCAGCTGGGTTGGGTGCAGCTTGTAGAAATGGCTCTTTCTGTCTTGAAGCCATGTACTGAGCTGGAGCTGTGTTGTAGTTCCTCACAGATTGGTTTGCCTGCCTGTGTCATTGAAGGGACTAGGTTTTGGAAATGATGTATAAGGAGCTCTGTATAAGTCTGTAGCAGCCTGTGAATTGTAGGCTGGGCAGGGTTTGACATACATCATCTTTATAGGTCTGTTAGGAAATTTCCTGGCTTTGCTGGTTTTCAGTTTCTGTCACTTAGCTCTGCTGGTGACATAACACAGTGTGTAAGTGACCAGATGTTTTTGGAGCCTGTATAGCTTTCTGAAAGTGTGTGCCCTCGATGGCTTCTTGGGCCTCTGGCTAGAGAGACCATTTTAGAGTCATGTGGAGAGGCCTCTGAGTGTTCTCTGCCCTCGAGTCCCAGCCCTGTGGCCTTTGTTTTCCTTCAGTCTTCACCCTCTTCTCTCCTGTTTCCTCCTCCTGGCAGGTCTGTTTGACTGCTTAGCCAGCCTCTGTCCCAGTGCCAAAGCCCCTTTAGTTTCATAAGCCGGACCTTGGGATGGCACTGGGGCCTCTGCCTGCCTGCCATGAGAAATGTACTTGGAATCTGTGCTTGCCTTTCAGAGAAAGGATGCAAGAGGAGCATGTGGCATTTTCCAATTAGGAAAAAGCTTATATAATTAAAACAGAAGTTTATTATACTTAGAAAACATCACAGAGGCTGGAAAAAGCAAAATGAAGAACTTCTATGAACTCTAGAAGAATGAGTGAAGCCACAGGTCATAGAGAACTCTATGACCCAAACTCAGTTTGGGCCAGAAATAGATTGGCTTCATGGATCATGTCACTTGTGGTCTTACAGTCTGGGAGCTCACCTGGTATTATAGAAAGAGGTCTTGGGCTCATCTTGTAGGTCCTGGAGCCTTGTCTCGATCCTGCTTTGTTGTCTCCCCTGTTAGACCGTGGGATCAGCCAGAGCCACCCTGGACACTGCCCAGCCCTGCCAGCGGCCCCTGCCCACCCCATCTTCTTCTTCATCCCTTGCACCTGTGAGTGGCTCAGGCGCAGGACCCTTGCCTGCACGATCCTCTCCAGTGAGCAGACCCTCCTCAGCAAGCAGCAAGGCGCTGTCTCCTGTCACTTCCCGGTCCCCTGGTGCAGCAGTGCCAGCCCCCCCCAAACCACAGAGCCCTGCACAGAATGTCGCCTCATCCCAGGACAGCCCTCAGGAGAAGCTGGCTGAGCAGATAGCCCTGGTAAGTGTTCTGAAGCCATTTAGAACATATGGGCCAAGGAGGCGGAAGGCTGACTGTGTGTTGCCCAAGTTTACCTCCAACTCTTGAGCTCAGACCTCTGGCTTCCCACCTTAGCCTCCAGTGTACCTAGGGCTGCAGATATGAACTCTTATACCTTGTCTGTGTTCCAGTTTGTGCAATGTGTGTAGTTTTGATTTTGAAGGCTTCAAGAGTTAAAAAGCTCAACACCGTGTTGTGAGGACCATTCAGCATGGCTTGGGGTCTTAGAAGCCATGTTCGAAGCCCACGTGTCCCCTTCTTGGGTGTAAGCAGCTTCTGTGAGGAGTCTTCCTGTGACATGACATTGTGGAGCTGATTTCTTAATAGTTACAGGGCAGCAGCAGCAGCCATGCATGCCCTCTCCTAACATCATTGCCCATTCTTATTAGGTGTGACTAGTGTTTGTTTTATTCGGCTTCATTAGAGGAATAAAAAAGATATGATAGATCAAAACAGAATGTTACCAAACCCAGTGCTCCTCATTATCAAACTCTAATACAGTGATTTCTCTCCTCCCTGACTGTTTTGAAGCAAATTCCAGCATCATATTGTTTTCCTTATAAATACTTTGGTATAAACTTTGAGTTTTGCTGGGTAAGGTAGTTCATGCCTTTAACTGCAGCTACTCGGGAGGCTGAGGCAGGAAGATCCAGAGTTGGAGACCACCGTCAACAACTCAGGAAGACCTTGTCTCAAAATGAAAAAGAATAAAAAGTTCTAGGGCTGGGGATGTAGCTCAGTGGTAAAATGCTTGCCTAGTATACAGAAGCCCTGGAGTTTCTGGTGCTGGGAATGGAACGTAGGCCCTCATGCAGGCAAGACAAATGCTTTTCCACTCAGTTACCCTGCCAGGTTTTAATCTGCTTTTAGAGGTGGGCTAGGCCTGCTGCTCTGTTCTCTTCTGAGGCCCCTAGGAGAGTCACAGCCTCTCTCCTCTGAGTGTCCCTTGAGCCATGTGACCAGTGTCCAAGGCTCGCTTCCTTGTAGTCTCCCCCTTTAGGGCTGGACTGAACCTTTCCAGTGGTAGGGTTCATATATTAGAGCCCAAGGAAAGGAGCATGCTGACTAGTTGCATGTTCACCCTTTGTCTCCCTGTACTATACCCTTCCAGGAAAACCAGATTCACCAGCGGATAGCAGACTTGCGGAAGGAGGGCTTGTGGTCTTTGAGGAGGCTGCCCAAGCTACAAGAGGCACCACGCCCCAAGTCTCATTGGGACTACCTTCTGGAGGAGATGCAGTGGATGGCCACAGACTTTGCCCAGGAACGAAGGTGGAAGTTGGCTGCTGCTAAGAAGGTGGGCTTGACGCACAGGCCACCTCTGTTGTAGTCTGTTGGGGTCCATGCTTGGGGTTGTAGTAGATGGGCAGCAATCTATGCTCCACGGGCTTCTGGGAGAGCATTCTCATGTGTGTTGAAAGAAGACAGCTGTCAGGTCTGCAAAGCTGCAGGCCAAACTGTTGAGAATAGGACCATGCCTGGCTGCAGTTCTGCTGTGGAGCTGGGTGCCTGACTTTTCCTTTGGTTGGCACTTGGGATCAGGAGGCCTCCAGTGCCCATACCCAGGCTGATCAAAAATCAAGGTGCCTGAGGCTTAGGAGTAGAGTGGCCAGCATGACCTGGCCTTTGTGCCTACATGCCTCTGGCACCTCACTGCCTGCTTCTAGCTCACTGAGAACCAACTCTCATGACTGTGCCCACAGCAGACACAGTCCCAGGAGAGCCAGAGGGAGCTCCCGGATAGCCCTCATTGTCTTTACCTGCTGCCCTGTCTGTTGCGGACCATTGTGCTGCCCTTACCCTGTGCTGAGGGGCTTTGGCTATGTATGCTTTCTGCCTCTAATCCTCCACCTTTAACTTTGTTGTTGTTGTTGTTTTTGAGACAGGGTCTTGCTACATATGTTGGAAGGAAGCCCCCAAGGCTGGAGATTTAGCTCAGTGCCACTACCATTTGTCTAGCAGACAGGATTCTGAGCTTGATCCCTGGTAATCACAAATAAAACAAAGAAACAGGGAATTGAGCCCTAAACTCCATTTGTCAGTGCAGATAATGAAGCACTCAGACACCCAAGGGTTTTACTTTTGTTGGAGGGTGCAAGTCTGAGGTAGCAGGTGTGCAGGACAAAGCAGGGTTGCCCCTTTTGTCCCCGATACAGGAGAGCCGGCTGACCTTTAAATTTATTGGCTGCATTTGAAGGCTGATACTCTATTGAGATTGACTAGAGTAGGGTGGTGGAGGGATCTGTGCATCGCTAAGTAAGTTAGGTGGTGTGGGGTTTGGAGCAAAAAGTCTTTGGACTCAGCTGTGTTCTGGGGAAAAATATACATAATCACCATTTTCGGGAGCTCAGGATATTAATGGGGTTGGTGTTGAGTAGGTGGCGAGCTTGTTTAAAACCAAAAAGGAGTTGCTTTGGCCTTGTGCTTTGACAGAGAAGATAAAGCCTACTTCTGATAGTTTCCCTTGTCTCATGCCTTTGTGTTTTTTTGAAGCAGAAGTTCGTTCTCTGTTGTATTTTTCTATCAGGAACATATTAGTCAGATAAGTTAGGGAGACTGTTTGGTAAGGACAGTCTGTAGGTAAGAGTAGGTAAATTTTAAAGCATATATGACCAAAGTATGGGCATTAAAATGGAAAAGCAGATTAGTGAGGAAGGCACATACAGGTAGTGTTTTTAAGGGATTGGAATAGCAGTTATAACTAGTTGACTTTTAGACCTCCATATAGGTATAGCCCAAAACTGAAGAGAAGTCAGTGTTTGGAGTCTCCTTTTTAAAAATTTATTTTTAGGCCAGGGATTTAGCCCAGTGGTTCTGGCACCTACCTTGCAAGCATAAGGGCCCATGTTTGATCCCTGGTAACCACAGCCAATAATGCTGGGTGTGGTGACTCATGCCCACCAGCAATCAGTACCACATACCACAATGCCTGGCATAGTGGCTCACACCTGCAATCCCAGTACTCAGGAGGCAGAGGCAGAAGGATTGCTGTGAGTTTCAGGCTGGCTTGGGCTACATAGTGAGCTTAGGGCCAGCCTCAAACTCACATCACAGCAGTCCTGCCTCTGCCTCCCTGCTGGGATTACAGGCATGAGCCACCACGCCCTACACTGTGGTATGTGGTACTGATTGCTGCTGGATGAGAATCTCCACACTCAGTATTGTATGTGGTTACCAGGGATCGAACCCCGGGGCCGTTGCGCTTGCTTGCAAGACAGCCACAGAACCACTGAGCTAAATCCCTGGCCAATTTTTTAAAAACAGAAATAGCTTTTATTTTTTTGTATTGTGGTACTGAGGATCAAACTCAGGCCCTTGTGCTTCCAAGGTAGGTGCAATACCACCTGAGCCAAATCCTTAGCCTCAGAAAAAGCTTTAATTAGAAAGTTAGAGGCAAGATAGGAAAAGCTCTAGCTCACGTAACTGGAGGAAATACTCTCTGATACAGGGTTTAGGATGGGCAACCTGCAAAGGCAAGAGGCCAGTTTCCAAGGATTAGTTGGTGGAGTGGAGTCTCGTTGATCGTTATTGCAGTCCTGGTGCCATTGTTCTGGAATCCTAACGGCTGAGGGATGGTCTACTTCCCGGGGAAAAAGTTGTCTATGTGGTGGTCTTTGTCATGTGGGGCTTGGCAGTTCCTAGAATCCTGGTGACCATGAGTTTAGAACAGTGGGCTCCAGCTTTCTGAGTGTAGCTGATTCTCCTGTAAACCTCTTACTTGTCCTCTGGTCAGTGAACTATGTGCATCTTTGACTCAGCAACATTATCTCCATTGTATTCCCCAGAATAGTACTTCTCAAACTGTGGGAAAGGACTAGCTTTGTTTTTACTTTAATTACAAGTCTGCTAGGTACCCGAAATGTGAGTTCTCTTAAATCAGTGAATTCTAGGAATAAGAGAGGTGTAAAGTAGGAAAAATTTATTGAAAGTAAGTTTCTGTCTAAGAGACAGAAGGGGGACTGGAAAGTGGGTTGCCTCTGTAGCCCCTTTTGTTTTGCCTGTATTTTTATTACTTTACTATGTCTTTAGTTTAACTTTTTTGCTAGAGGTCCAAGACCAAGTTAAAGTGAGACCAATATTATTCAAAATTAACTTTTGTTTGTAACCAAATATTAAGGTCACTTAAGGTTTCCCATGGGTTATTTGTGGTATCATAGGTAGAGCCTGTCACATCTTTTGTCAGTGTTAGCTACTAGGGTGCATCATGTAGCTTTCTGTGGAATCATAAAAGACATTTTCTCTTTGGTGATCCTCCTATTTAGCACATTGTACTTTGGATGATTCTTTTTATTTTGGGAGGAAGTTCTGACAGTCTTCTTGCTCAGGAGGTTATTTGACTCACTGAAGTTGTAGGATCTTCTACAAAAAGTCCCTCATGTCTTTCCTGGGGCTTTGTTGACCTTGGAGGGCCAGCACCAAAATACTGCTGTCTTTTTAGCCAAGCTACCTTTCTAACTTTGGTCTCCATAAACTTTAGTTGTTGAACACCCAGGAGTTATTTTATCTAGATATTAAGTACCTTGAAATATATAATATAACCAGATGGCTATTTTTTAAAAATCTATCACCATTGTCTTAGAAGTTGAATATAAACATAACAATTACATAGTTGTGTCATCCAGTCTATCTGCTCTGCGCCACCTCCCCCCCAAACTAGGGATCAAATTCAGGACCTTGCACTTGACAGGCAAATATGATGCCACTGAGTTACATCGCTAAAAGACCAAACCTGAGATCAGGGACAGCATAACACATTATCATAACAGTCACGCTGACATCATTATATTAGAACCATTGTATGGTTTGAGCACATTTGAATTTTTTTCTTTGTACAAAGTAACTTTTTAGTCAGTTGTCTTTATTTAGTTATGGGATCTTAAATGACATACAGAAACTTTAGTTTGTTTTCTTTTTCTTTTTTATTTTTCCTGGGACCAGGGATCAAACTCTGGACCTTTTCCCTATGAGGCTGGCGTTGTGCCACTGAGCTAAATCCCTGGCCCAGAAACTTTAGTTTGTTCTTTAACCCCTTTGTTACCAGGGTGATATTTTTGTTTTATTTTTATGGCATGATTCCATTTTTATGCCTGTAGTAGCCAAATCCATAGAAAGTACATTCATGGTTACCAGAGGCTGCAAGAAGGGAATCAGTGATGTCTAAGTAGACGATACTTTGCAGATTATCAATATTTAATCCCTAGTCATTTTAGTGACGTCTGAACTGTACAGGGTATAAGAACATCAGATTATCATAACAGTAATGTAACAATCACACAGACATAATCATGCATAACTATAGTTTGGATGTTATCAGTATGGCAAAATGTCTTTTTCTAGTCTATTTTAAAAGACCTGTAACTTGGGAAAACACAAATGTATTTACAATGAAGTTAACAATAATTAGTGTTACAGCTATATAGAAATCTTAAAATCTTAATACTTTAGACATACAAAACTTAACTTTTTACTTAAAACTGACTTAAATATATTAGAATAATTAACGATCACTAGAGTGTGACACCATAAGACCCTGGGAAAACTGGACAAGCCACCCATCACTGGAGAGCTGGACAGATTTTGGTTTAGGCAGCTGTTTTTTAAGCAGAGAGAAGTCTTGTTTAAAGTTTTCCAAATTTAAGGGATCCCCACTTACCCACCTTAACAAATTGTTTTAGATACCCATCATAACAGTTAACATTTTGTATTTATGTATATTCTTTGACGAAGAAAAACTCTTACATTGTACACAGCCAATAGTAGACATTGCTTTCATTAAACTAATTCTGGATATTGCCTTGGTTATCTAACAGGTTGGATAGAAACGTGTCACCAGTCTTTAAAATAGCTTTATTTTTTATTTTTGAGACGGGCTTGCTTTGTAGTTCAGACTGGCTCTGAACTCACTTTGTGGCCCAGGCCAGCCTCAAAACTCAGAGCAGTCCTCCTGCTTCTGCCTCCCAAGCACAGGGATTACAGGCATGAGCCACCATGTCTGGCATTGTAGCATATGGTACTGGGGATCAAACTTGAGACCTCGAGCTTGCAAGGCAGATGCCAGAACTGTTGAACTAAATCCCCAGCCCTAAAATATCTTTATTTTTATCAATCGATTTAAATTAGTCTACTGTTAAGCTATGTGAAACATGTAGGAACATACACAGTTTAAATGATACATAATCTTTCTGTTTTCAAACACTCAGGTTTTTATTTGTAAGTCTCATGTGAATTTGAAGTCTCTTAACCTCTTTTTTTTTTTTTTTAATTTTTTGAGACAGGGTCTTGCTTTGTAGTTCAGGCTGGTCTTGAACTCAGCAGTCCTCCTGCCTCTGCCTCCTGAGTGCTGGGATTACAGGCGTGAGCCACCACACCTGGCACTGTGGTATGTGGTACTGGTTGCTGCTGGGCGTGAGTCTCCATGCCCAGTATGATATGTGGTTGCCGGTGATTGAACCCGGGCCCTTGCGCTTTCAAGACAGGCACTAGAACCACTGAGCCAAATCTCTGGCCCCTATTATAAACTTTCATAACAAAGTTGGCTGCAGCTGCTTCTTTCCTCTTTTTTTTTTTAGTTTTTTGAGAATCTCTGTAGTTCACGCTGGCCTCAAACTCACTAGGTAGCCCAGGATAGCCTGAATCTCATAGTAATCCTCTGCCTCCCAAGTGTCAGGATTACAGGTGTGAGCCACCACACCTGGCCTTTTTTCTTTATCTTTGTACTCTTATCAATACATTTTTAAATTTGGTTGGCAGCATTCTATCAAGTAACCTTGAATTAGTACTCTTATCGCATGTAGAAAGCAGAGAGAAGAGCAAGTTGTAATTGTAGTCTGGGAATTTACAAAGTGCATGAAATATTTTAAGCATATTAATCAAAAATGCTAACTTGGGTCTGGGATTTAGCTCAGTGGTTCCAGCATCTGCTTTGCAAGCTAAAGGTCCTGAATTAGACTCCCAGTCACCACATACCACTATGCTGGGCGTGGTGGCTCACGCCTGTAATCCCTGCACTGGGAGACAGAGGCTGGGGGATTGCTGTGAGTTTCAGGCTAGCCTGGGCCACAAAGTGAACTCAGGTCCAGTCTGAACTACAAAGCCAGACCCTGCCCCCCACCAAAATGCTAATTTATTTTGGAAGCCAAAAGTAAATTTACCAGTTAGCTAAGATTTGTAATCTTTGTCTCCCCCCAACCATTCAGGAGAACTTCCTCGGGGAAAGAACGATGAACCCCTTCTTGTCCCATTTTTGGTCTTCAGAGAAATGGAAGATTTTGAACATCTTTTTAGCACTTTTAATTTTGGGGAATTGAGGATAAGGTTGGTCTTACCAGGAGCTGAGGCTAGGACTCCTGAGGATCCCATGTTGGGGAGAGGACTGGAGGTGAAACCTTCTGTTTCTTATTGAGTCCCCAAAGTTTTTAGTGTAAAGAGGACAATTAATCCTGGTCATAAATATTGGGCATAATCTCTTTTCTCCTGTGACCTCAGTATTTATCAATAGCAGATTTAGTCAGCAGTTGATACACTCAGTCCTTCTCTGATCTGAACTTTGGCCAGAGGATGAATGGGGTCAGCATGGGAGTTTGTAGCCCATTGACCCCCCTACCCTCAAACTAGAACTGTCGTCCTCAGTCTTTAACACCAGTGCAGGGAGACATCAAGGGTATTTTGTTCCCTGAATCCATTCCTTTATTACCTAACCTTCCTATTCTGTCCAGAAGCTCAAGGCTCAGTCTCCGGACTGTGTGGAGATATCTTCCCATGGTTTATTTTCAATTTCTCCTGAAATCACCAGTATCACCAAGACCTTCTCCTTCTCACTCGAGATTGTTCTGACCTCACATAAGGTCTTCCTGGGACAGGGACAGAATAACTTGACCACCAAAGCAGTACTCAGTTGCCCCCACAGCTTTTTTTTTTACTTGACCTGTGCAGAGTTGCCTGGTCACTGTGATTTCTTGCCTCTGGGCCCCTTTTTGTGTTGCCAAGAGATCTCTGCTGGGTCCAGAGGTCTTAGATGTGGGTCTTTGTCCTGGAGGCCACTTGCAATGAGACCATGGGTCATGTCTCCCCTTAATGAGTTTCCACATCTCAAGAGACTCTTAGGCCCCAGAGTTGGACAAAAAAAATTGTGGGAAATAAGCCCCAGACTCAGTTTGTTGGTACAGAAAACAAAGCACTCAGACACCAAGAAATCTCTAATGCTTCTTACTTTTGTAAAAGGACACAAGCCTGAGGTAGCAGGTGTGTAGGACAAAGCAGGATTGCCCCCTTTATCCCTGACACAATGGAAGCAGCTGGCCTTTAAATTCCTTGGCTGAATTGGAAGGCTCATGTGGAATCCAGGCTGGCCTTGAACTCACAGCAATCCCCTGAGTGTTGAAATTATAGGTGTGTACTCAGCTGATTGCTCTGTTTCTCTCCCTATCTGGGTTCTGAGAATAGAGGGTCTCAGCATTGAGGGAAACCCCAGCTTTTGCACAAGCCCTTGCTGCTTCATAGAGGAAGACCATCCTGCACATGTGCACACTGGGTCAGATATGGGCGTTGGCACAGAGGCCTGGATATGCACACCAGGGTGGACAAGATAGGACAGCTGATTTGGATCTCGGTAGGCTACAGAGTAGTTCTGAGTTTGCTCCTGTGTGAACCATGAGCCCAGCCCTCATTGCTATCCTCCTGCCTAGCACAGGTAGCAGAGGGTCCTGAGCACACTGAACCCAGGGCGAGGGCAGTGACAGCCTGCTTCGATTCAGTTCTCTGGGTGCATCCTCAGCCTCACTTCTCCCTCACTGCTTCCGGGATGCTGCTGGTACACAGGGCTCTACAGTGGTACTTTTGTGGGAGCCTGTGTCCTAAAGGCCTCTGGGTGCATGAGGTTAACAGCTGAAAGTGGAGGCCTTAAAAAGATGAATAGCTGGACACAGTTGTCCATGTCTGAAATCACAGCACCTGGGAGGCTGAGGCAGGAGGGAGGAAAGTTCTAGCCCATTCTGGGTCACTTAGTGCGACCCTATCTCAAATAGACTGCTGAGGATGTAGCTCAGTTCTCTGGCTTCAGTCTCAAGTGACACACAAGTGTGCACAAGTGAACCATCCTGACCCACAGCTCTCACATGTAGAAACTGGTAAGCTTGTTGCATTCATGTACAAGGAGACATCTGGCCCCCGCTGTTGAACACAAAAATTCATCATTACAAAAGGGAGAGTTCCTTGTGACATAGCATTCTTTTTTTTTTTTTTTTTTTTTTTAGGTTTTTTGAGACAGGGTCTCGCTTTTGTGGTTTAGGCTGGCCCTGAGCTCAGCCTCAAACTCACATCACAATCCTCCTGCCTCTGCCTCCCGAGTGCTGGGATTACAGGCGTGAGCCACCACGCCCGGCACAGTGACATAGCATTCTGTATTTGAGAGGGTTGTGTGTTTGGTAGAAGCCCACTTGCCAGAAGTGTGAATTGAAGGTTGGCGGTCTGTTTATCCCAGCGCTTCTAAGTGTATACTGAAAGCACAGGCAGCTATGTCATAATAAGGGGTCATGAGTCACTAACCGTAGGCCAAGAGTTTGTAACAGATTTTGTGATCTGTTCCTTAGCATGATATAGAGTACGAAATAACCTTCTTGAGTTCTCGTCTCCCAGCTTGTCAGAACTGTGGCACGGCAGCATGTGGAGAAGCAGCTTCGCGAGGAAAGAGGGAAGAGAGAGGAGCAGAACAGGCTGCGGCGCATTGCTGCCTCTGCTGCCCGAGAGATCGAGCACTTCTGGTCAAACCTTGAGCAGGTGAGCTCCTGGACCTGAGTGCTGGCCCTGCTGCCCAGTGCCCTGGTCTCACTGTCTCTGCTTCTGGAGACATGGGCAGCAGAGGATCTCGTGGGTGGTGCCCACATGGGGGCCTGTGTCCTAAAGGCCACTCATGAGCATCTGTTCTCTTCTAAAGCAGGTTTTCATTTCGCCACCTGATTTCATTGCTGTAGGATGTAGTTAGGGACAAAACAAGTGGAGAAGCAGCAAACTAGACATACCTGTTTGAATACTGTAACATGAAGTTGGGTGTCTGCTTTTGCACTGTATGTGTAACTTATGTGCAGAATGGATTTCTGTGACTTACATCCTTAGTAACTTGTTTATTTATTTGACTTTTTGTATTTAGGTTGTGGAAATAAAACTACAAGTAGAATTAGAAGAAAAAAGGAAAAAGGCCTTAAATCTACAGAAAGTTTCTAGGCGAGGTATGATTGTTTTCTCATTTTTTAGTGTGTTATTTTTTAAAAAAGCATTACTAAGGGCTGGGAGTATAGCTCAGAGGTAGAGCACATGCTTATTATGTGTGAGATGCTTGGTTCACTCTTAAATGCTAAGAAAAGAATAAACAAAAGAGCCTGAACAGTTCTCATGGTGCACCTCCCTCAGATACTGTTCACCCAGTGACCTAGAGTCCTGGCCCTGTGAACCAAGGCAGGCCCGAATCAGGGAGACCGTTTTCTGTGGGTGCTGTGCTTCAGTGTTGTACTTTTCAGTGTATGACACATCCGATTTTGTACTGCAGCTCTTATGCAACACATGAGTGTGAACCACTACCTTCAGGTTATAACTGGGATGCTTGGCATCAGGGCAATGCCTGGCTCAATCTCTGGATGGCAAGGAAGCTCACTGAGGCATTTTCCAGGCCTGGGTCCCTTGTGGCTGGGCTGGTGCTATGGTTCTGTGCCATCACTCCTTCATGTGTTTTAGTGGCAGCTGCCTCCAGTCATTGGTCACTTGGACCTGCTGGCACCAGTGGCAGAGCCATCTCTGTCCCTTACTATGTCTTGTGGGAAGAAGACTGTCATCTTACTGATGGGGAAACTGAGGCCCAGGGATGCCCACCACTGAAGTCACAGAGCTGTAAGGGGAAAGCCACTGTCTTGGGCCCCAAGAAGAAGGCAGTGGGGCTCATGTCTCCTTCCTTGCATGGTAGCAGTTGTAGAGTGGAAGAACATCTTCGTACTGTAGCTTTGGCGACAGCTAATCATGTTCTTGTCTTTAGGAAGAGAGTCGTGGTCAAAAGGGTTGGATGCTCTGTCAGAACACTTCTTGGTAGGTTCACAGTATGCTGCACTCTGAAGAGTGAAGTCACATAGGATGACTCTGGGGTGCTGTGGGGCTCCCTGCTGCCCATTTCTGTGATAAATGGGTACTTTTATTATGACTCTTGATGTCATGTTTGCGATTTTTATTTTATTCTTGATGTCATGTTTCAGGATCCAGGACACTCTGGAAGAAAGAGAAAAGCTAGTACCTCTCTGACAGATGATGAAGGTCTGTCCCCTTTCCTTGGTGCTGATCTGCTCCAGGGCTCTCAGAGTCCATGGCACTGCAGTGTGAAGGCCATAGTCTTGTTTTAAGCCAGCTAGAGAGTAACCTCTGCATTTGTGCAGGCATCTCTTCATGCACAGAGAACTCTTGGGACTCAGGGTGTTTTCTGGAACAACACAGTGGTATTTGCCTTTGTAAGGTTTGGAGCCTTACAAATATCGGATGGATGTTCTTGGTGTACAGGGATCATGATGACAGGCAAGAGCTGGGTGGGCAGCTTATTGCCAGTCTCCTACAGTGGTTAGTGGGACAGGGCTCTTGAGGATGACTCATGTGATAAATGGGGGCATTCAGTAGGCATATAGCGGGGTGTGAGTGAGCTGTCGACAGCCTGTGGGTCTGTGGGCCTGGTAACTACAGAGCAGCTGCTTTGGGTATTTGGCATTCCTGACCATATACATTAACATGTTGATGTCTTTGTAGGTGTCTTACTGATTTGGGGACATCTCATGGTGTGGGTTAGTTTGGGAAAATTGAAGAGCTCAGTAGGAGCTATTTTAAATGTCATTTTGAGGGAGGTTTGATACCTTTCTTTCCTGACACTGATCTGTTTTGTTTCGGTCTTCTGAATATCAGTCCACTTAGTAGCTTTACCCTGTGCAGCTTTGCATCATATGCCTTTATCTGCACCTCCTGCATATCCCTGCCCACCAAGCCCTCTGCCCCTGAAGAGTAGTGGAGTTTTCCAGTGGAAGATGGGCAGTGATTTAACAAATCATACCAGGTGCCAAGCCATTTGGCATTTTTCCTGAATAGGTCAGAGATACATCTGTCCCACAGGTGAGAATGCCCAGTGTACTACCTGGGGGTTGGCCGCTGACTCCACTGATGTCACCCTGTCTCTGTTGCTATTGTGACTGACTTTTGGGACAGTGGTAAAAATACAGAGGATGTGTGTATGTCTTGTCACCTGGGAAGTAATTGTGTCACTCCTTTACAAGGAACACACTTTTCTGGACTCTGGTAGCCATTTCAGAGTTTGTGGAGAATCCCTTCTCCAGGTTTACATTTCTTACATTTCAAGGAGCCAGTTTAGATAGTAAAGCAGACTTTTATGTAGTTGAGCAAATTTTATTTAAAGAAAGATGTCTTAGTGGAACTCAGCAACCAGAGTAGCCATCTAGACTTCCCCCTTCCTCTTCCTAAGTGCTCTGCTCAGGCACTAGTAGTTAGAGAGCAAGGGAACAGGCAGGCTGAACTATCAAATGCTGCCAGGACAGCATGTGAGCTCAGCTGTCTGCTGAGCATCTCAGGAAGCATCAGGGCCTGGAGGCCATGAGGTTGGTACCAGTTGCCTCCATAGCCTGGTGGGTGGTGGAGCTACATAGGAAGGAGTATTTCATGCAAGGGGTTGGGGATCTGTTGGATTGTGTGCGTGTGTAGAGATGCAAAGACTAGCATAGATGTCAGTGGGAGGGGCCCTGAAAAGGAGTTATTGCTGAGGGAGGGCTGTGCAGCCCCTCTGGGTAGGCCAGCCTTGAAAAGCTGCTCCACCAGTGTGGGCATTCTACCGTGGAGATGCTGGTGGAGCCACTTTTTCTGCTACAGGCCCAGACTTGGGTTATCAGAGAGCTACAGGGTTTGCCTGGCAGTTTGGAAAGCGTGGAGTGAGTAGGCTGGACAAGGTGCCCTCTGACAGGTCGCAGGCAGCATTCTTTGAAGCTTTCTTGTTCAACAGCTTGGCATTGATGGAAAATGGGACATTGTGTGTGGGACCAAGGAAAGGCTGTGCCATGTTGGAGAGCCAGGGCTCCTGTTCACAGCCTGAAATGAGAAGGGAAACTGTGCTCCCCAGTTTCCTGCTCATGTAAAAACCATCATGTCCAGGGCCGGGAATTTAGCTCAGTGTTTTCCGGTTCCTGCCTTGCAAGCACAAAGACCCAGGTTCGATCCCCCGGTAACCACATACAATACTGGGTGTGGAGACTCACGCTCAGGAGCAATGAGTACCACATACTACAGTGTCGGGCTTGTGGTTGGCTCTTGCCTGTAATCCCAGCACTTGGGAGGCAGAGGCAGGAGGATTGCTGTGATGTGAGTTCGAGGCTGAACTCAGGGCCAGCCTGAACTACAAAGCAAGACCCTGTCTCCAAAAAAAAAACCCACAAAACCATCATGTCCAGTTTTAATCTGAGACATTAAAAAACAAGAGTCTTCAATCCTAGAAGCATGTGTTAATGTTGAAATGGAGCAATGGAGCCAGAGGTCAGCCTCCGTCTGACTTCTGGTGATGATCATTTCAGTGGAAGATGAAGAGGAGACCATTGAAGAGGAGGAGGCACACGAAGGGATTGTAGACCACCACACAGAGCTCTCTAATCTGGCCAAAGAAGGTAGGCTGTCATGATCTGACTAAAAATCGCACTTATTAAACATTGAATAGGTTCACAGAAGAAAATAATTTTCAGGTACAAGTATAGTACTGTGTGTAGTAGAGTACTGGCATGGCCAGCTTTGTCCCCTAGTTGAAGACAGAGCTTCTTGGGTCCTCCCTGCCCTCTGCCACCAACCCCATTTTTGTCAAAGCCATTTTGCACTCTTATCTCCCCCATGGCTCTTCTTACGCTTCCACCCCTCTGTCTGTCTGAGGAAACGCTCACCTCCCTGTTCCAGCATTTATCTGAATTGTCAGGCACTGCTGGGAATGCCAGTTTCTACACCCATCAGCTCTCTGGGCAGTCAGGTTTCCACAGTGCTGTGGCGCTGCTCTGCACGTGTCGCGTGGGGGTTGGTTCATCAAGCAAGCAGGCAGCTTTCACATGTGTTCCACTGTGGGACCCTGCTGCTCTCATCTCATCTTGCCAGCACCAACGACTTTTATGGCTCTATCCACTGCGTTGCCAGTTTTGGTGTTGGGCTTTCTTTTTCTTCTTCTTTTTTTTCTTACTGACTTGTGTGCTTTCTGTATTCTGGATATGACTTTTTTTTTAGGGTTTTTTTTTTTTTTTTTTGAGACAGTGTCTTGGCTTTGTAGATCATTGTCCTTCTTTGTAGTTCAGGCTGATCTTGAACTCAGCCTCAAATCCAGCAATCTTCCTGCCTCTGCCTCCCAAGTGCTAGTTTACAGGCATGAGCTACCATGCCTAGCACTGTGGTATGTGGTACTGATTGTTGGTGGGCATGAGTCACTACACCTGGCATTATTCTGTGGTTACTGGGAATTGACCTTGGGACCTTGAGCTTGTAAGACAGGCCCTGGAACCACTGAGCTAAATCCCCAGCCCCAGTATTTTGTTTTTTATGAGTAAAAAGTTAACTCTCCTCATTTTATTTAAAAGAATCTTATTTTATAAAAGATTCTTACTTTTGTAAAGCAAATATTTCTGTCTTGTATCAGTAATGGGCAGCCATTTTAGTTTTTTTAAAAAAAAATAAATACAGAGGGCTGGGGGTTGACTCAATGGTGCTGGTGTCTGCTTGGCAAGCACAGGGTCATGAGCTGGATCTTTGTAACCACATACCGCAATGCTGGGCATGGTGACTCATGCCTCTAAGCCCAACACTGATAACCACATGCCACAGTGCTAGGCATGGTGGCTCATGCCTATAATCCCAAATTCCTGGGAGGCAGAGGCAGGAGGATTGCTGAATTTGAGGCTAGCCTGAGCTACATAGTGAATTCGGGGCCAGACTGAACTACAAAGTGAGATCCTGTCTCAGAAAATAAAAAGTGCTTTTAGAAATTGCAGATTGTGTACTAAAAAAGTAATATTCAGAAAGCTTCAGATTCTAGAGGATCTTGGACTTGAGATTTTCTAATTGGAGACACTCAAAATCTGAAAGCCTCAGAAATCAGAAAGACTTCATGCCCCTAGCTTTTTGTAGGGATGAGCAGCCTGTGTGTATTGTTTCCAAGGACCATCACAGCCAGAAATAGGAGCCTATGTCAGGGTGCCCTGTGCTGTCCATACACTAGCTGCTTCGTGTTAGTACACTTGCACTAACCATCCTCCTGCCTCTGCAGCGGAGCTGCCCCTCATGGATCTGGTGAAGCTGTATGAAGGTGCCTTTCTGCCAGGCTTTCAGTGGACCCCGCCGGAGCCTGTCAAGGACGAGTCAAGTGGAGAGGAGGGTACGTTTCTTGTGGCATAAGCCAAAATGCATATGGACCAGCATATAACAGGTATAGTTTGATGAAGGAAACAATTGGGAGTGTATTTAGTATGTATTTTATTGAATAGACTTTAAATTCTGTGGTTTTTACTTACTGACCTGGAATGTACCATTATTGGAGCATTTGATCAAGGTGTGAAATATGTGGAAATTTGTCTTTGTTTTCATTACTAGGGATTAAATCAAGG
>PVIR01007534.1:0-60562 GCA_004026965.1 Petromus typicus | reverse complement strand
GAGCAAGAAGAAAAGTGCTGAACTGCCAAACCTATGATTACAGATGCAAGACTCACCCCAGAATGAGAGCCAAGGTTAGGTGGCTATGCGGAATGAATCCTAGACTCAAGGTGAGCCCTTGTCTGTTCCCAGCATGCTCCTGAGAAGGTCAGTCTCACCATCTAAATGAAATAGAATAAAGAACAATTCAGCCAAGAATAGAGTCCCCTGGAGTTGAGGGAAACCCTGACGTAGTCCAAGGGCAGAGAAAAGAGGGTCCTCTGAGGAGTAAGACCACCTCATGTCAGATGGGGCGCAAGCACAGAAAGGTCTCTGATATATTTCCAAGAGAATTGTTTTTGACAGGGTCTCGTTTTGTAGTTCAGGTTGGCCCTGAGCTCACTATGTACCCCAGGCAAGCCTTGAATTCACAGCAATCCACCTGCCTCTGCCTCCCAAGTGCTGGAATTATAGGTGTGAGTCATCACACCCGGCACTGTGCTATGTGGTACTGACTGCTGGGGGGCATGGGTCATTATACCTAGCATTGTGATATGTGGTTACTGAGGATCGAATGTGGGAGCTTGTGCTTGAAAAACAGGCATTGGAACCACTGAGCTAAATCTGGGGCCCTAAATCTTGTGATTATTTAGGGGGAATTAGGTCTGCTCAGAACAGAACAATGCCCCTATCGATCTGTGCCAGATGGAAAATGTGCCATGGACACAGACAAGGAAACCAAAAGAGAAGCAGCATAGTAAATATCTTTGAAGAAGCAAGAAGGATGTTGATATTATAAAGAAAAAGCAGCAGTTATAATTGATTTCAATGAAGATACAAAGTTTACAGCACATGTGTGTATTGGTGGTGTACTGGTGAGCACAGCCGCCTTCCAATCTTCATAGGTGTGTCAGAAGAATTCTCCAAAAGAAGAGAATCAACAGGAGATGGACTGGATGAGATGGAGGAGCCATGTCCTGGGGCCTTCTTACTGCATCGAAGCACAGGGAAAGAGCAAAGGGAAGATGGGAGAGAAAGGTACAGGGGACCCAAGAAGGACTGAATGCATCCTTCAATACAGATTCCCCCGCAGTAACCCAACCACGAGCCCACTCCCCAGTGAGCCTTTCATTATCTAAGTGAAACAGAAAAATGGGCAATCCAGCCCAGAGCAGCCTTTTCATGAGAGTAACACACTCTAGACTCAAGCTGCTCCCTTTAGGCGCAACCTCCCATCAGTGTCAACTGGCATTAAGTTTTAGCGCTTGCTTCTGGGGAAAACATTCCACCTGGAGTGTCCTCTAAGGGTCTGTGGTTATGTGACAGTTCTTGTGATTATTTTACAGCTGTCCTTGGTATCCATGGAGGACAGGTTCCAAGACTCCTGTGGATAGCAAACTTTGCAGATACTTCAGTCTCTTCTATAAAATTGTGCAATGTCACATAGAACCTACATGCACCATTCCATAGAATCAAAAATCATTTTAGATTACTTTAAAATCTAGTACAATGAGGGGCCGGGGAGTTAGCTCAGTGGTACCGGCACCTGTCTTGCAAGCACAAGGACCCAGGTTCGATCCCCGGTGACCACATAACAATACTGGGCGTGGAGACTCACTCCAGCAGCAGCCAGTACCACATACCACAGTGCCGGGCGTGGTGGCTCATGCCTGTAATCCCCGCACTCGGGAGGCAGAGGCAGGAGGATTTCTGTGATGTGAGTTTGAGGCTGAGCTCAGGGCCAACTTGAACTACAAAGCAAGACCCTGTCTCAAAAACCTAAAAAAAAAAAAAAAAAAACTAGTACAATGAAAATAGTATACAAATAGTTCTGATACTCTATTTAGGTGATGATGACAAAAAACATCTATACATACTTAGTAAAAATGCATTTTTTTCCTTCCAATGTATTTGACTGGTTGACTCAGTCCACAAATATGAAATCCAAGTAAAACGGAGGGGTGTGTGTGTGTGTGTGTGTGTGTGTAGAAAAATTGTAAGAAATTGGTTAATTTGGTTATGGGTGCTAGATGTCTAAATCCTGAAGGACAAGTGAGTAAGCTAAAACTTTAGGTGAGAACAAACATCACAGTCTTAACTTTAAAATTCATAGGACAGGCTAACAGGCTGGAAACTCAGACACAATTTATGCTTACATTCTTTAAGCCAGATTCTTTCTGCTCTAGAAAGGCTCAATTTTTGTTCCTCAGACTTTCCTCTGGTTGGATACCCACACTTTTAGAATAATCTTCTATCCTTAAAGTTAAATGAGGTAAACATAAAGCCCATGTACAAAAATACTTTTACAGCATCATGCAGACTAGCATTTCACCAAATTGGGCACTATCGCCTAACCAAGTTTCTCAGAATTAGCCATCACACTTGGGATGAAAGAGCTCAATGAATGAGCTGAATAGCAGCCCCTGAGAAAATTGCTAACCCAGAATGTTAAGTCCAGATTCATCCATTCCAAGTAGAACTCAGAAGGGATAAAGACATGAAAATTGTTAAGTAAAAATTAGCCACACACAGAACAGCCAATATGCATATGGTCCAAGTCCATAAAAGAAGGGCAAATGGACAGAAGGGATATTTAAAGAAGTTATTGCTAAAATTTTTCCAAAATTGAAATAAATGTAAAATACCTCAGACAGAGTACTCTCGTGAAGTATACCTGGATCAATTGTAGGACATAAAAGCCTAAAGAATCATTATAATGGCTTTCAAAAAGTGAGATCAGATTGTGTCTAAAGTAAGATCCAGACTCATAAAAAATTTATTGATAACCCTAAAAAAAGCATAATGAAAGTATTTTTAAAGAGTTAAAGAAAAGTAATTTTAAATATAAAACTTTATATCCAGCCAAACTATTAAAGATGAAATAAAGACATTTTCAGTAGCACAAAACTTCACAAGCTTAACTCTGTAACACCTTCTTTTTACAAAAACTCCTGGGGGTTGGGATTTTTGTTCAGTGGTTCCAGTGTCTGCCTTGCAAACGCAAGATCCAGAGTTTGATCCCAAGTAACCACATGCCAGGCCCGGTAACTCACACCCACCAGCAATCAGTACCACACACTACTACAGGAGGATTGCTGTGAGTTCTAGGCTAGCTCAGGCTACATAGTGAGTTCAGGGCCAGCCTGAACGATAAAAGAGAGAACTGTCTAAAAATAAAATCTCCTGACATGAATACTCTTAGTAAGAAAAGAAGTAAAACCTAAAATATACTTTGATATATGCAAAGTAATGATGAATAAATAACTAATTATTGGTGAGTGATTATTAGGTTATATCAGTTTAATTGAATACTTATTAAATTTTTTAAAAAAGAAAGTCAAAAGTACATTTATAGCAATCCAGAATTAAAATTCTAGATAATATAACAATTGTACTGCAAGTTAATAAAAGCGCATGTGTTTCCAGTGTCATTAGTATATGAAAATAATTGTTCTATCCTAGACAAAAAAATTATAGACTTAATTAACATAAAATTATAAGAAAATGAATATAGGTACTGATATGATAAATTAGTGGTAATCCCACAAATAAACAAATAAAATGTTTAACTTTGAAAACAGCATAAGAAAATCCAGTGGGAAGAAGGAAAGGAGAACAGAAAACCAATAAACAGTAGATAGGGAAAATGCAAAATAAAATATCAGAACTAAATCTTAATATAACAGAAGTTGTACAAAAAGATAACTAGAAACACCTGAACCAAAACAAATCATTGCCACTATCACACAAAATAGAATCTATGTAAAAAACATAATAATGGAGGCCAGGAATTTAGTCCAGTGGTTCTGGAGTCTGCCTTGCAAGAGCAAGGGTCCTGGTTCAATCCCTGGTAACCACATACAACAATGCCAGGTGTGGTGACTCACGCCCATCAGCAATCAGTACCACATAACCACAAAGCCAGGCATAGTGGCTCATGCCTGTAATCCCAGGACTCAAGAGGCAGACACAGGAGAATTGCTGTGAGTTCAAGACTTATCTGGGCTACATAGTGAGGTCAGGGTCAGCCTGAACTACAAAGCGATACCCTGTTTCAAAAAAAAAAAACATAATAATGGGTAAAGTAGGACATTACACATTTTTAAATGTTCAAGAGTAGGACAGGCTGAGTGTGAATATGTTTAATTCACATGTTTAATATTCACATTTAATAATGTGATCTCAAAATAAAAAATAAAGAAAGAAAAGTAAAGATGAAACTATTGTGGTTAAAGATTTTAATAAACTGTTATAAACTGAGAAAATATAAATAAAAGTAGAAAAAAGATTTAATAATATAGTTGATAAGGTATGTTAGGTTTAATCAGTTAAAACAATTGATTGTTTTTTAGACAATTAGGCAAAGTTCAGCAAAAGATGCCATGTACAATTTTACAAAGAATGCTCAATAAATTATGAAAAGTCTTATATATTGTGACCACAAAAAACAATTTTGTATGCCAACCAATTGGGTAACCTACTAATTGGATAGTCAAAAAATGTTCTTGCAATACACAAATTACCTAAGTTGACTCAAGGAAAAGGAAAATCTCAACAGACTTATAACAAGTTAAGAAATCGAATCTGTAACGAAAAATCTTCCAACAGATGAAAATCTTGGACTGTGTGACTTATCAATGAATTCTACCAGACATTTAGGAATTCACAATCATTTTCAAACTAACAAAAAATGAGGGCCGGGGATTTAGCTCAGTGGTTCCAGCGCCTGTCTTGCAAGTCCAAGGACCCGGGTTCGATCCTCGGTAACCACATATCATACTGAGTGTGGAAACTCACACCCAGCAGCAATCAGTACCACTTACCACAGTGCTGGGCATGGTGGCTCATGCCTGTAATCCCAGCACTCAGGAGGCAGAGGCAGGAGGATTGCTGTGATGTGAGTTGGAGGCTGAGCTCAGGGCCAGCCTGAGCTACAAAGCGAGACCCTGTCTCAAAAAACCTAAAAAAAAAAAAAAAAAGAACTAGAAAAAAATGAGAAGAAAAACACTTTCTGATTCATTCTATGAGAGATGGCTTACCAAAGCCAATGAAACTATAAGAAAACTCCAATAACCTCTTACATATAGAGACAAAAAATACTAGCAAATCAAATTTAGCACCATATTCAAAGGACTATACACTGAATATATGGTTACACCAAGGATGGAAGAATGATTCAATGCATCAAAATCAATAAATATAAATATTGCATTAATAAATGGAAAGGGCTAAACATACAATTATCTTAATTGACACAGAAAAAAAATTCAGTATTTGACAAAGTTCAATAGCCTCATGTGATCAAACCCTCAGCAAACTACAAAAAGGAGAGAATTATCATGTGAAAGGCTGTATCTAAAAATCACACAGCTAATTTTATGCTCAAGGTGAAAGAGCACAACCTTTCCCTCACGGTCATGGGAACAAATGACTGTTTTGTCACCTATCCTTTTGTCATTTCTGCCATTTCTATTCAGTACAGTAGGTCCCATTCTGAGGACTAAGCAGAAAAAGAAAACACATCTAAAACAGAAGAAAATCACCTCTGCAAATGGCATGGTACATGGGTGTAAAATTCTAAGAGCACCCAAAGAAGTATGAGAGTTAATAAAAATATCCTCCCAAAATAGAGGACCTAAATATGTATAAAAACACCTTATGTTCTTGAATTAAAACTTATCATCATAAAGATAGCAATACTCCCCACGGAGATCTATAGATTGAGTATAGTCACTATCAAAAATCCCATCAGGAACTTGCAAAAATGGAAGAGCTCAATCCAAAATTCATGGAATTTCCAGGGATCACAACTAATGAAACTAAGTTGAAAAAGAACAAAGTGGGAGGGCTCATGTTTCTCAACTTCAAAACTTTAAACTAAAGTACAAGAATCAAAAGAGTTGGGCACTGGAACAAAGATAGCCTAATGGAGCAGAAATCAGAACCAGGAACAAATCCTCCCTTCTTTAGTCAGCTGATTCTCTCTCTTTCTCTCTCTCTCTCTCTCTCTCTCTCTCTCTCTCTCTCTCCACACACACACACACACACACATTCAATGGAGAAAAACAAATTCTTCAACGAAAAGTGTTGGGCACATTAGATAAGCACATGCAAAAGAATGAAAATGGAGCCAGGGATTTAGCTCAGTGGTTCCAGCGCCTGCCTTGCAACAGCAAGAGCCCAGGTTCACTCCCAGGTAATCACATACAACAGTGTTGGGTGTAAAGACTCACACCCACCAGCAATCAGTAACACATACTACAGTGCCCGGCATAGTGGCTCATGCCTGTAATCCCAGCACTTGGGAAGCAGA
This sequence comes from Petromus typicus, assembly GCA_004026965.1. Lineage (NCBI taxonomy): Eukaryota > Metazoa > Chordata > Mammalia > Rodentia > Petromuridae > Petromus > Petromus typicus. The sequence goes on along the minus strand of PVIR01007534.1, from coordinate 54,270 downwards.
GGCAGGAGGATTGCTGTGAGTTCAAGGCTGAGCTCATGGCCAGCCTGAACTACAAAAGCAAGACTCTATCTCAAAAAACAAACAAACAAAAAAAAGTGAATGAAAATGGGCCCTTACCTTACATCATATACCAAAAGTAACTCAAAATAGGTCAAAGATCTAAACATAAGAATTAAAACTATACAACTTGTAAAAGAAAATATAGGAGAATCTTGAATTTACAACAGTTTCTTAAATAGGACACCAAAGGTACCAACAACAAAAGAAAATGTAAATATGAGGTTGACACATTATCTACTGCACTAACAAAGCACCTGAGAAAGTGCAAATAAATTGGACCCAATCAAAATTTAAAACTTTTCTTCACCAAAAGGCATAATCAACAGAGTAAAAAAGGCAATCAACAGAAAGGCAGATAATGTTTGAAAATCCTGTATCTAAAAGGATACAAGAACTTCTGCAACTCAAAATCCCATATACAATCTGTTATAAAATATGGACATGGATTTGAATAAGCATTTTTCCAAAGAAGATACACAAACAGTCAATCAGCACAAAAGATCTTCATTGCTACCATTCATCACAGAAAAATAAATCAAAACCACAACAAGGTACCACTTCTCACCGAGGCTGGCTGGAGTAGAGGGAAAAAAAAAAAGACCTCAAATACTGAGAGTGATACTGAGACAATGGAATCCTCCCACACTGCTGGTAGAAACAACTGTGTAATATTTTGGGAGACAGTCTGGTAATTCTTAAAATAGTGAAACAGATGAACCATGTGGCCCAGCCCACCTATTCTTAAGTCTACACCTGAAACACTGAAAACAAGGGTGATTCAAACAGGTACTTGTTCACCAGTGTTCACAGCAGCATTATAACAGCCAAAAGGTGAAAACAACTGAGGCAACCCTCAAAAGACAATAGATAAACAAAATGTGATGTATACATAAAATGGAATATTGTTCCACCATAAGGTAGGATAAATTCTGATATGTGCTTTAACATGGATGAACTTTAACAATATTATCCCAGGTAAAATAGGCAGACACAAAAGGATAAATTTGTGATCCTCCTTGCACAAGATACCTAGAACAGGCAAATATAAACACCCAGGCACAAACGACAGACAGGAGGTTGCTGGGCTGAGGGCCAGGGGAGAGGAGAGGACTGGTACTGAGTGTGAGTAGAATCTCTTCGGGGTGATGTGGTGATACTGAATAACTATGGGTCTAAGACAAATTAAAACTGTTTAAAATGACAAACTGTATGTTATACATATTTTTATACACAAATAACTAGACAAAAAGGAAGAATTCATCATAAAACCAAGAGAAAAAAACTGAACTAGAGGAAACAGAGGCAACAGAAATATCAAGCGTTAAGTTTAAAATAACTATACTTAATACATTTCCAGAATTTTTTTAAAGGTAAGAAATTTTGGTCAAGAGCTAAACACTTAGAAACAACAATTTTAACAGAATCAAGTGAAAATTCTAGATGTAGAAAATGCAGTAACTGGAATTTATAGGCTACAGAATAGTAGAATAAAATATTCAAAAAAAGAAAACAAAGGGAAGGAAACTATAGAAAATGTAAATAAAAAGACAGATTCATGGGGGAAAGGTACAATAGCAGGGCTCATTGTATTGGAAACTCAGGAAAAACAATTAGCTCGGAATTCTCCAAAAGTGACAAGAAACATTAATCCATAGGTTCAAGAAATACTACAAACACCTATCCAGATAAATTCAAAGAAAACACTACATCTTTGTGCAAAATAAAGGTGCTTAAGAGTCAAAGACAACTTAAAACAAGGTCCGGGGCTGGGGCCAATACTAAAGTGCTTTCCTAGAATATATAAAGCTCTAGGTTCAATCTGCAACACAGCAGTAATAATAAACAATATACTTAAAAGACAAAGGGCAGTCACAGGAAATGACTGATCAGCTATGCACTGTTTCTCAGAGGACACAATAAAATCCAGAAGTCAGAGAAATAAAATATTAAAGTACTGAAAGGCAATAAACTGTCAATTAGAACTGTATATTCAAAAAGGTAAGTCCTTAAAAATAAACTACCGATACTTTCAAACAACACAGAGAAGTACCAACAGCACATAAATTCTAATGGAACAGTAAAAATTTTTAACACAAGAGAAAAACAGTCCTAGAGAAAAGCTCAAAAATGCGGGAAAGAATGAAGGACCGTTCAAATATCATCTCACCACAGGTAAGTCCAAATACACATCGGCAAGATCGCCCGAGTGAGAGTGGTCTTACACAGCTTAAAATACAAGCAGAATTAAAACATATGACAGTGAATACATTGAAAGTGGGGGTTAGTGGGTGTCATTGTGCCCAGGAAGTGACCTTATTGTATGTTGGATTTTAAATTATCAAGAAAGCATGTTGTAATTTCTAAGGTAGGCACGAATCATGAAAGAATCAAAAAGTAAGATAAAAGATGAAGGAAAGAAATGGTTTCCTACACAGTACATGAAAAAGGCAGCCAAGGACAAAAAAGTAAATAGATCAAAGAGAAATAGAAAGTTAACTTGGCAAACTGTACATGTCAGTGCGTGTGTGTACATGTGTGTGCGTGTGCATTTGCATGTGTGTGTGTGTGCATGTGCGTGTGTGTGTGTGTGTATGTGTATGGGTGTGCATGTGAGTGAGGGTGACACACTGAATGGAAGCCAATTAAACAACCACTTGAAAGAATGAGAAATGAATTTTTTAAAAGCTTAACTATAGTATGTTCTTAAATATGAAGAAATATAAATATAGATAACAAAAATATAAAACCCAAAGAAAGGGGCCAGGGATTTAGCTCAGTGGTTTTGGCGTCTGCCTGGCAAGTGCAAGGTCCCGAGTTCCATCCCACAGCCACATCCCACAGTGCCAGGCGTGGGGACTCACGCCTGTAATCCCAGTACTTGAGAGGCAGAGGCTGTGAGTTTGAGGTTGGCCTGGATGAGTTCAGGGGTCAGCCTGAACTACAGAAAATGAGACCCTGTCTCAAAAAACAAAAACAAAAACAAAACAAAACAAACAAACAAAAAAGCTAATGTGACTATATGAACAGTAGACAGTACAGATACTTCTACAAAGAAGGAAATTTCATAAATATGAAATTAGCTATCAGAAACAAACAGCAACTCTGAATTTCTAAAAGCCTAATATCATAAACTTAACATATATAAAGCAAAAAATTATTTTAAAAAATAATTCAGTTTTGCCGGGCATGGTGGCTCACACTTGTAATCCCAGCACAAAAGTGAGACCCTGTCTTGGGAAAAAAAAAATCAGTTTAAGAGATTTTAATGCACTTAATATATTTCTCAAAGTGGACATAAAACCAATAAAGATATAAAAGATACAAATCATACAGTTAACTTGATCTGAAACATATTCAACACTTTACCAACAACTGAAGAATATATATGCTTTTTGAAATATGAATAAAAAATGTGACAAAATAGACTACACTTTAATCCATAGCCATAGTAAATTTTCATAGTAAAATATTATAACACGTAGCACTTAATAACAAAGAAGTAACTAGAAAATCGTGAAATGCTGCAAAACTAACTGCCACATTATTTATCTTTCAAAACTATTTGCATGGGGCCAGAGATTTAGCTCAGTGGTTCTGGCACCTGCCTTGGAAATGCAAGGTCCCGAGTTCAATCCCTGGTAACCACATGCAACAATGACTCATGCCTGTAAGCACAACACTTGATAACCACATACCACAGTGCCGGAAGTGGTGGCTCACACCTGTAATACCAGCACCTGGGAGGCAGAGGCAGGAGGATTGCTCTGAGTTCAAGGCTGAGTTCAAGACCAGCCTGAACTACAAGGCAAAACCCTGTCTCAAAAAACTAAGAAAAGAAAGAAAAAACTACTTACATGTCTAAGGACTCATGTAACAGATTAGAGCAGGGAGGGAATAGGAAATGAGGGAACTAAGAATAACAAAAAATAAAATGTAATCAAAGTGAGTAGATGTGCAGAATCGTAACTGCACGGAATTGTGAACCAACTGTGTTGATTCCAACCCTATACCTCCAGGATCACATTTTTAAAAATTTATTTAACTATTGTGAGACACCATCTAGAAGTTAAAGAAACTAAATTCCAGTATTTTCCAAATGTCCTGACTAGCCAATGCTTTGGGGCCTCCTGTTTTCTATCTGTAGAAGAGGAGCACTGCACTAGTATTAAAAACAACCCATGTGCCAGGCATAGTGGCACAATCCTGTAGTCCCAACACTCACGAGGCGAAGGCAAGAAGAGCACTGAGAGTTCAAGGCCAGTCTGAACTATATAGTGAGATCCTGTCTTTAAAAACAAAGGAAAAAAAGAACTGTCCTTTTGCCCATTCATTTAACCTACATCCACTGGATACTTCCTGTGCCAGTCGCTGTGCAGCTGGCAGGCATAAGCAGTCACACAAGATGCCAGCCCAGTTCTGCAAGCACTGATTTTTCATGGGAGCCAATGTCTTACAAAGATAATCAGAAAGAAAAATTACGCAGAAAAACAAAAGCTACCCAACCAAGTAATAAGTATTCAGTAACTGATTTCTATTTGGCTAAGAAACACCTACTTTCTGACGCGGAGGTTGCTAAAGACAAGGTGAGCTCTCTGAGAACAGAGGCAAAAGATTCTTAGATTCCACAATCCCGGTGTTTCTGGCAACAAGAATTCATCATGATTTCCTGAATGAATGAATACAGAATAAATTGAGCATAGTTCCAAGTTCTAAAGTTTTACGTCAGAACTCAGGTAGAGAAGGAATTGACGCCTGTGACTGGAAGTAGCTCTCACCGAACCTGAAAGAAAGTAAACAAGCCTATGTGCTGGACTCCAGATGCCAGCCAGCCCCACATGAGGATCATGCCAGGCTTACATCAGAGTACTAGAGAATTTCACTGTCAGTCAACTGTAAACAAATATACATGGCCTGACTGAAAACACATACGATGTTAACTTCAATTTTAAAAAACGTGTCACAGTAAAAGACAGATTGCCATCACTTTCTCCTGAGACTACTGATCGGCACTTCAAACACACTTCTCTCATTCTCGCCACTGATGAAGCAGTTCTGGAAGTCCTGTCTTGAGTGTCTTTATGAGGTCTGATCAAAAATGCAGTGAACACTGCTGCAGTATGCCATCCAGTGGAAAGCCAGGTTTGTAAAATCATTATGTTGTTCTCCCTTCTACTTTATTATCTTGATCTGGTCCAGTGAGACATGTGGTTCTTCTCCCAAAGTCAGAATGACCATAAAAGGTAAACACTTTGAATTATTACAAGACATGAAGGCAGCTACAACAGTGCCACGAAACACTCACAAAAGGGCCGGGGATTTAGCTCAGTGGTTCCGGTGCTTGCTTTGCAAGTAAAAGGGCCCGAGTGTGGGGGCTCACGCCTGTAATTCCAGCACTCGAGAGGCAGAGGCAGGAGGATTGCTATGAGTTCAAGGCTGAGCTCACGACCAGCCTGAACTACAAAAGCAAGACCCTGTCTCAAAAAAAAAAAAAAGATACTCACAAAAAAAGACTTCAGCAAGTTGCAAAAATAATGGGATAAGTATATTCATAATGCAGGGAAATATTTTGAAGGGGATTGATGGCAATATGTCTTTTACTGTAATACATTTTTTAAAATTTAAACATTCACTATACATTCATATTAATCACATTTTGTATTAAGTGCTAAGAAAGAACTACTCACCACGAATCCTTCAACATGTTCAGGGAAAAATGAGGTACATGATTACCGATCTGTAAAAACAAAAAAGCAAGCTCTATCCCAGAAAGGTATGATTCTTATGAATGACAAGATATGAAAGGCCTGGAAAACATAGGTTCTCAGTAAATATTTATTAAATAAATAAATAAATAGTGGGCATTCTAGAAGTACAAGTTAGCTTTCTTTGCCTTCCTCTGAACCTCCACCTGCCCAAAAGTCAAGAGAAGAAAAGAGAGAAATGATTCTGAGAAACTTTTATGCAAAAAATTCTGAATACAGGGCCGGGGATTTAGCTCAGTGGTTCTGGCACCTGTGTTGCAAGCTCAAGGACCTGGGTTTGACCCCCGGTTAACCACATACAATACTGGGCATGGAGACTCACACCCAGCAGCAATCAGCACCACATACCACAGTGCCAGGGGTGGTACCTCATGTCTGTAATCCCAGCACTCGGGAGGCAGAGGCAGGAGGATTGCTGTGATGTGAGTTGGAGGCTGAGCTCAGGGCCAGCCTGAACCACAAAGCGAGGTCCTGTCTCAAAAAAAAAAAAAAAAAAAAAAATTCTGAATACATCAACATTCAAAAAGACATAACTGCAGAGGTGACAAAGAGGAACAAAGGACAGTGTATAGCCAGGTAAGGGGATTCTAGGTGAAAACAGATTCGGGGCACTAACTCTCTGTCTACATAAGACTTCACCTTACCTGTGAGTGCTGATCTTATACTCAGCCTTTGCCAAACTTAACAACAGATACACAAAACTGTGCCAGGCACTGTCCTACACACATGAACTTATTTAACCTGAATACAAGCATGGTGAGCCAAGTACCACTACCCTCCTCGATGGATAGTGTCAAAACAAAGTACTAGAGGGATTAAAAAGTCCAAGGATTCTCAGAACTGCTTGGGACTCAAATTAGTACAATCCAGAAATGTGTTAAAATACATGCAGTAAAACCTTGATGAGCACAATTTTTTCTGGAAACATGATTGTCATTCAAAGCACTTATATATCAAATTTTCCCATAAGAAATGAGAGAAACTCATATGATTCATTCCATGACTCAAAAATAGTATTATAAAAATGACTGTAATACCATAATACAAAATAACAAAGAAAATACAAAATATAAAGAAAAATAAATTAACCTTTAAAAACCTTCATGTCTGGTGTGAGGGAGAGAAAAGACAAGAGTGTTATTGTGTAGGATGACTCACTAATGGAATCACCACTCTCTGTTGGCTCAATGGAATTTTTTCTTATTGTGAAACAGGTACATTTTACATACATATCATAATCACACTCAACACTGACAATCTGTACCAATATATGACACGACTTGATTCTCATTTTTTCCCAGTCCCCTATCCACCCTACAACCCCCACCCACTATATACCTAAGCTTTGTTTCCTTTTATTAATCACAATTTTTTCTTTCCCCTCATTACTTACCTCTAACTCCATTTCCCTTTTAATATTTTCTACTTTACAATATCTATCATACATTCTAGAACTCATTTACATTTTCAGTTTCTTGTATCAGAGAAAAGATACAGTATTTACACATCTGTGACCTATTTATTTCACTTCTAAGTTTGTCCTCATCAATGGAATCTTGTTTTCATGCAGCTTTGCTGAAGAATCCTCTTCTGCACACAAGATCTCCTCCATAATGTCTTCTTGTGAGCAGCCAGTCACTTACAAAATCACAGATATAGAGAGAGAGGGTTGGCTCATTCATGCTCCTTTTGATTTCAGCATCACATACTACTTATTGATCTTGGAAAGGACTGCTCATTTATCAAGTTAAAGTTTTATTAGAGATGTTTGCTCATCCTGTGGAACCCTTCCAGAACAAATTACTCACCATCCACATTTCTGCTGTTCTGAGACTGCATGCAATTGCTGAGGGAAAAAAATGAAAGAGTGAGACCAAAGTTAGAACCCTAAAAAGTGGTAACTATATTTAGGAAACAGATGCAAGAACTGACCTCAATCATGGTACAAGCAGCAGAGATAGAGTGCTGGCGGGGCTGCTGAAAGGCAGGTGCTCCCGTAAGAGATTACACCAAACATGTTTATGGAATCAACAGCTAGGAGGCCATTGCTAACTTGGCAAGAAGGACTTTAGTGGCACACTGAGAACTGAATCCGTGGGCTTCTTTGCAAACACTTTGAAAGAACCACAAAGAAAGATCCCCCTTCTCAGTGGTTCCGGCGCCTGTCTTGCAAGTGCAAGGACCCTGGTTTGATTCCCCGGTAACCACATACAATACTGGCCGTGGAGACTCAGGCCCAGCAGTAGTCAGCACCACATACCACAGTGCCAGGCGTGGTGGCTCACACCTGTAATCCCAGCACTTGGGAGGCAGAGGCAGGAGGGTTGCTGTGATGTGAGTTGGAGGCTGAGCTCAGGGCCAGCCTAAACTACCAAGTGATAACCTGTCTCAAAAAAACAAACAAAAAAAAAAATCAAATGCTGAATCTAGGAGTAAAATATGATGTGTATGTAAGCTGAGATTCTAGAAATCTGGAGCAGAAGGCAATTCCCTCTGATTTTAGTGAGATAAGAAAGGTGGCAGGTAGCCAAGAGAGATTATCACAGGGTAGTCCATGGATGGACACCAACTCTTCTCTGACACTCTGTAGAGAGAATTACAGTCTTCAGGATAAATACAGCCCATCCCTTCTTAGGAAAAATCAATTGGTAAAAACTGAGGAGATGATTCAAGGTCACCATGAACTCAGGGTCAATCCAGACATGCTGTCCTTTCTTTCATCTGCACTTTAATTCTTCCTTGGTTGTCAAGCCCCGTCATGCTCTGGACTTAATAACTGCTCAGTGAAAGAAAGCACACAGTTCTCAGGACCCGCCCGTAGTTAGGGGAGGAATGGGAAAGCCAAATGGCTCTCTGGCCACTCCATGAGCTTTAAGGCTCCAAAAGAGCTACTTACTCCCTTATCCCAACAGTGGCAACTCCTATAGGAAAGCTTCTCTCATGCAGGCAGCCTAGCATGGAGCCACTTGTCTGCTGGCTGAAGAGGGTGAGGAGAGCTGGCTGTGACCATGAGTCATCCGCTCTCCCCTGGATGCACTTCCTCCTCCCCATCAGAAGTGCAAGGGCAGCCTCTCATGCTCAGACCAAGATTTTTTGAAAATACTAAAACCACAAAGTGGGAATGACGGTGACTTCAGAAAGAGTACATTTTCAAACACGAATAGGAAAAAAAGAGTCCCTCAGAAATTCAGTTTAAAAATAATCTCTCCCTCAAACTATTTAATAATTCCAGCATGATAAAATTTTCCAACTGTAAATGTGTAAAGAATGAAATAAAAGGAATAAATGCCCTGTTGTTAGCACAGAACCCTTAAAATGATCCAGATCTCTTCAGGAGGCTCTGATGGATTGTGAGGCTCATCTTCAGATGGAGTTACTCCACCAGAGATGTATTCCCGTCTTCTCTGGGCCTGTAGACCAAGTGGGAACGCCATGCTACTTTCCAACTGGCACTCTATACAATGTTGCTCAAAAACGCTGTAGGCCAAAGGGCTCCAGTCATACACAGTGCACTTGAAACGCTGTTGCAGGGAGAAAACACCGACCCCAGTAGGATCCCACTGGGCAGATCCAGCCAACTTCCACCCAAAACCCAGCACATAGGGCTTTCTACCACTGCTTCTTCCCCACAGCTCCTTGGGCCAGCAGGCTGCCTGAGGCCAGTGCCCAGGGGTTCTCAGGCACAGAGGTCAGGATGAAACTTTGACCACTGACTGTCTTGAAGATAACTTCTCCTTCCCAACTGTCATTGTTCCCAAGTTAGTATTTCATGGAGCACTTCTATGTACACTGCCAGGAAGCCTATGAAGTAGCTTGGACAGGTGTTTAAAACCATTGTTCTGCTTAATTGATAGACAAATTAAAACTTGGAGTTCAATGCCCTACAAAAAGACAACATCTGAACCAAAACCATAGTCTAGTCACTAGGACACAGCACTCATCATCCACAACTTAAAGGAAGAGAAGTTGAATTTAGCTCACAGTTCTGGCTCCGTGGCAGGAACGTCATGGTGGAAGGTTGTGATGGAGCAAAGATACTCAGTTCACAGTGGCCCAAAAGCAGAGAAGAGGGGCTGAGGTGCCAGATGTGGTCCCAAGGTCACACTTCCACGAGCTACCAAGACACACCCAGCAGTGTGCTCACCAACTCGGTGCCGGTTTCTGATTAAGCAAATCACACACAATCAAACCTAACCAGCACACGTGGCTTCCAAATCTCTCCACCATCTAACCTCACTTTCGGTCCATTTTCCATTCCTATGCCAGGAGCCCAGCACAGTCTGAAGTCCTCTCCTCCTCACGGGTCCCTGCCGCCCTCTGATCCCCCAAACCCCGCACACTGTTTTCACTGGCTGCTCCCTTTCTGCTTTCAGGAACCACCACCGAACTGCACATCCGCCTCTCCACTCCACCTGCTTTTCCTGAGGCCAATACTTGGATGAATGATTTTCTCTGGATATTTTCTAGAATCTTCTCGGTCAGTCAGGGAAAGGAATGGGCCCCAGCACCAGGTGGTGAAGACGATCGCAACATAGCCCCACTGTCCTGGAAACGGGCCTTAAAAGCAAGAAGATGCCTTGAGGCAAAAATTATGAGGACTTGTTAAAGTCATTATAATGAGTAATACTTTGAATGCCAGGGCCGGGAGTAAGAAACGGTGAGCATTCAACATCAAACATCCCTAATGAGACTATCAAATCTAGGAACCCGGCAAGAAAAAATGGGATCTCAGTCCTTCTGTTCACCTTTCTCTATCATTTCAAAAACCAAGCCTGGGGCCGGGGAGTTAGTGCAGTGGTTCCGGCGCCTGTCTCGCAAGCGCAAGGACCCGGGTTCGATTCCCCGGTAACCACATAACAATACTGGGTGTGGAGGCTCACACCCAGCAGCAACCAGTACCACATACCACAGTGCCGGGCGTGGTGGCTCACGCCTGTCATCCCAGCACTCGGGAGGCAGAGGCAGGAGGATTGTGATGTGAGTTGGAGGCTGAGCTCAGGGCCAGCCTGAACCACAAAGCGAGACCCTGTCTCAAAAAACCTAAAAAAAAAAAAAAAACCAAGCCTGGCAAAAGAGCTGAGGGAGTTTGACGCTCATCCCAGAAGGAGGGAGAATCTGGTTTCTACTAATGAATGGAAAGAGGGAGGGGAAGGGACAAAGAGAATTTAGGAGTCAGGCTACGTGATTCTCATGTCCACAGAGTCTGTGTCTCTCAAGAAGAGAGGCTTGCAAATGCACTGGGACAGGAATGAGGGAGCATAAAGCATCCGGTGGGGCAGCGTGCTTCCAGGGACCTTCCAAGGAGAAACAGGAGCTTTGGTGGCGCCAGGCGGGGTAAGCAGCGCGTCGATGGAGGCGGGAGACTGCTCCCTGTAGCTCCAAGGCTGCTGTGTTGCTGGTGAGGAGCCACAAGTCCTCTGTACCTCAGTGAAGACAAATGGAAGTGGTGAGACGCTGCTAGGGTGGCACAGACACTAGATGGTCGCCATGGGAGCAGATGACCAGCGCCAGGTCACATCAATCCGTACTAAAGGCAATCCACCTGGGGCTCCCCTCACATATCAAGCAGAACCAAAGAGCTCCTCCTACACCACCCACAACAACACAGTCCGAGGCATCTTCTCTCCACCTGACCTTCCTTCTCCTCTATCAGCCTCCTCACAGTCCAGTCTGTTTCTACTCAGCCTCCCAGCACCTCGTTTCCACCCAAGAGCCAGGATAATTCCCAACAAGTCCTCAAGTGACTTCACAAACTGTTTGGAATAGAGCAGCCCCTACAGCCACGGTTTTACTTCCTGAATTCACTTTACTCACTGTTGTCTAACTGCAACACTTTAGAAATTAATGATTTTTATCTTGGTTTTGTGACACTGGGGGTTAAACACAGGGTCTTCACATGAGCTATATTCTCTACCCTTATTTTTCAAGATGGGGTCCTGCTAATTCTTATATTTGTAAATTAATTTTATTGGTACATTTTAGATATACACAATGTTCACTTTCACCATAGGGAATTTGTTCCTGTACCTACATATCTTGATTCTTCCTTTTTCCCCAACCCTCTACCCTCCATGCAACTCCTCTTCCCCTCCTTATTTACAAAGACTTTGTTTCCACTTTTTTCCTTCTCTTCTTTTTTTCTTTTCCCTTTCTTCCTTTCACCATCCTTTTCTTCTCTTTCACATTTGAAAATTTTCTTCCTATTTCCCAAAATCTATTATACATTTTGACCCTTATTTACACTTTCAGTTTCTCATACAAAAGAAATAATGCTATATTTAAGCACTTGTACCCAATTTATTTTACTTTAGAATGTGGTCTCAAGGTGTATTCAATTACCTAGAAATGTCTCAAGATTATTCTCATTTATGGCAGAGTAGTTCTCCACTGCAGAAAAAGCCATATCTTTATTCATCCATAATTCTCATGTTTTAAATTACACTCTGCTCTGAGTAAAGTGATGAAGTCTCACACCATCCTGCCTCATCCTGCTTGGAACACAAGTCAATCCTTGGTCCAGTGTATTCATGCTGTTAATGTGACCTGTCCGCTAGTCACTGAGCAGCCTTCCAAGTGGGAGTATGACAGCACAGTGTTGTTTTCAAGTAATCCTCACCCAGGAACCTGCCATTCTATCACCGCCCTCCTTTGTCACTCACCTCATGTCACCCTCATCATGCAGGCGCTGTGTCACCTCACAAGAGCATAGGAAGAGAAAGGGTGAGTGAGTACAGAGAAATATTCTGAGCAAGACAGAGATGGATACAGTATTCATATAATTTTCATTACACTATATTTTTATAATTGTGCTATTTTATTCTTGCTAGCCTCTTGTGTCTAATTTATAAATTAAAATTTATCATATACATGTATGTTTTGAGTTACCCACTGATGGTTTTCTCGCATCCATTAACATCCTAGAACTTAGCCCTGTGGACAGGGAGGTCGACTGCACCGCCGCACGTCCTCACCGTGGTTGATAGGAGGCCGCACGATCTGGCCCTGTCTCCCGCTCCACATCCATTTCCTCTGTCGTCACCTTCACCCGCTCAACCACCCCAAACAGCATCACTCTCCCGTTACACTGCTTTGTTCTTCTCTACAGAACTCCCAACTCCCTTCTAAATTTATATCATATTTCTATTTATTTGCTCACTGCCTTTTTTCCCTAACTAGAATGGAAGCTTTGCAAAGGAAAAGATTATTCACTGCTTCCTTGTTTCCAACATCTATATAGTGCTAGTGCATAGTACATGCTTGATGAACACACTGCGTAAGAGTGATGAGAAGGGTCTGTAGACTGCAGGTTGCATACTCCTTTGCTGTTGTTTTTTAAAAGGGCCTTGAGCCGTAGTCAGGTGGCCTGGAGCTCACAATGCTCCTGCGTCAACCTCCTGAATGCTAGGAAGATTTTATCCCTCAGCCGTGACTCTGTGCTACTCCCAGCTGCAGGCTTTATTAGTCCATCTGAAGGGGAGCTATGAGCAGCTCATACAAACACTGAGATCTTCACCAAAGCACTGTCCAAGGGAAGCCACATCTTGGCCAATGTCCTTGGTTATCTGCTTCTAGGAATAGGACCTTACTAGTAGCAGAGAGGCCAGTCAGCTGACCAGTGCAATGCCAAGAACGACTGGTTCCCAGTCACAATGCCATGTTCCACACTCTCATACCACTGAGCACTATTTGAAATCACTTTGTTCTTCTTCACCTCTTTATCATCTAGTCCTTTATTGTCATGTAAATTCTGTGAGAATAGACACCTTGTCTTCAGAAAGACTACAACAGTAGTTAATTCATGTAACTGATTTTTTTCTTTTTTTCCTTTTTAGACAGAGTTTTATTAAGTCACTAAATTTCCAAGGTTTGCCTTAAGATTTTGATCCTCCTGCCTCAGCCTCTCAGAACACTGGCATTATAGGTGTGTGCCACCATACCTGACTATCTATTCTTTTAGTTTAGTCTCTATAATTCGAAAGCTTCTTTCTAATTTTAGTTTTCCCTCACAGAAAGTTAATATCGAGGTCAAACTATTGCAAATACAGCATTCAGTGAGTAATTAACAAAGTAGTGTTTTTATTTATACTAAAAGTTTCCAAAAGCGTGGTGAGTATGAGTTTGTGAAAATCCAATTTTACTTTCAACCTACAAAAAAAAAAAAGAAGAAGAATCCCAATTCCTGAAATAGAATGAGGTTTCCAAGACAAACTTCACCTTAAGAGACTTTATGGCATATTAGTCAGGTTTCTCATCACCAATACAAAATACCTGACACTTCCAGCTTACAGAAGAGCTTTAATTTGGTTTCACTCTATGGCCAGCTGACTCTAGAGCAGAAACACCATGGAAGAAGGGCAGCGTGGAACAAAGCTGCCTAGTTTGTGGCAACTGGGAAACAGAGCAGGCAAACAGTACCACAGCAGACGGGTGAGGGACCAGGTATAGTACCAAGGTCATGGTTCCTAAACCAATCAAGTTCACAATCTTGTTCAACTATCACAATGACTGTCACTAGAAATAAAAGCAGAATGAAATTTTCTGATTAGCATCAGTCTCTTGAATCATCATTTCTAATTTATGACAGCCGAAAGGACAAAGTGAGATGTTGCGTGGCAGGAGACAATATTTGCAATCGGGTAAACCTCAGAATAGGAGTGTGAGGGAGCCTAGGAGGGAAAAGTGCCTCTTTTTGGTGATCACTACCATGGCCTGGGAAGGAAAAGCATGACATTTATGTCACGTATCTGCCATCCTCATGCGACTGTCTTTAGTTTTCCAGTTTCCTTGGAAAACTCAAACACTTCTTCAAGCCTCTAATTTTAGATCATTACAAAGATCCAAAAAGGAGAGTTGCCCATCCTAAGTTCTACTTCCCTTCCGTAGTTGCTTCCTGGATGGTTAACGCAGGAAGTTACTTTGCCCCCGTCCGTTCCTACCCAGTCTCTTCCCCGTTCGGTGAGGAAGCCAGGCGGGCCATCTCAGGCTCTCAGGAGAGACCTATGATCTAGGGCATTATCTGTTTGCAAAAGTTTGTGCACTCTGATCCCACAGCTCAGCATTCAGGGTGAGAGCAAGAACATTCCATCTCCACTTTTTATCAACATTGGTGCATGTGTCCCATATCGACTCCTCACTCTGCTTCTGAAATTAGCCATTCCTGTCTCTGGTGGGTTGATGTGTTTGTTTCTTTATCTCAAAGGTCAAGGGGACATCCTCCACTCCTGTTTCCTAACCCTCATGGACTACCTGGGAAAAATTCTCAAGCTGCTGTTTATCAGTAGTCAAATTTCCTCACTAAGGGCTATAAAACTCTCCTGTGACCAAGGAGAAGACCAAAGCATACTGTAATCCAGACTTGATGGCACATGCTTTTGCCTCCAGCATTCTGGGAGGCTGAGGCAGAAGGATTACAATCTTGAGCCCCACCTGGGCAACCTGACCTTTCTCAAACTAAAAATGAAAAGAGGGTGGAAATGTTGTTCAGTGCAAAGGCTCTGAATTCATTTCCCAGTGCTGGGGTGTGGGAGATATGGGCAGAGCATGCTGCAGCTGGGGGAACTAAGCACCAAACACAACTGGAAGGTGAATGCCCAGCTCTCCAAATAGGAGAGTTCAGTTTCACTTCTCACTGTCACTGTGTAACTGATGGTCCTGTATAACTTATTAGAAAATTCTGGTGGAGCAACTGGCCACATGAATGATCTTGCTCTATCCAAAAAGAGCGCTTTCTCAAATCTACATGCAGATTTGGGGGATTTGTCCCATGTGAGGAAAGAGCAGATCTATCCAGGAGCCTATTCAGCAATCAATGCAGTGATGAAAGTAGCAGTTGCACTGTTCCTTAATCTGTATCCAGTTCTCAAGGAACAACTACAAAATCTTTTCCCACTACTTTCTTTAGTTTGGTCTTCAGGGCTGAGTGTCAGTTCTGAGAATGTAGGGACTAGGTCTTGTACTTGTTTTGTATTTCTGACTAAAATATAATCCAAATAAAATATTTATGCTATGATATTTGGATAGTTATAATAATAATTTTATAGATGGAGACTGGGGACCAGTAAGGTTGTCTAGCTACTAGCTAAAAACTTGGTGAATGAATTAACAAAATACTAAGTGAATAGTACACAGAAGGCAAAACAATGTTCTGACTCCTCAACTTGAAGCAAACAGACTTGAAGCACAACTTACAAACATGTACTTTCTTTAAAGTCCTAGGAAGACCCCACTGCACTCCTATCATTTCAAGTTTGCATAATTTCACCCACGTGTGCTTACATAATGTTTGCATTGCCCACAGCTGCTGTGGTTTCAATATTTAATGGACTAGAAGAAAGAAAACATTTTGGGCCTAGGATTTTTACCTCAGTGGTTCTGTGTCTCCCTTATAAATACAAGGGCCCAAGTTCAATCTGCAGTATGGTCAAAATAAAACAAAATATTTAAGAATCCAGTGGAGAAGAATAAAACACAATTTCTGCACTTAATACACATTTGAATCATCAAATGAAGGCACCAGTAAATATTCAGAAGAAACTAATATTTAGCAAATGTTAACTATGAGTACAGTACTGTGCAAAATTTTTTAAAAAAATTTCTTACCTAAATATTTTCCTTTTGACTTCTAATCACACAGCTTTTTGCATATTATCAGTCTCATAGAATTCCAGATCTAGATACTTTGTAATATAGTTCATAGCTAAAAATGAAAAAGTTTATAGATAAGTTAACATACCCTCTTTTCCTTTAAAAATACGCAATTTAAGCTCCTTGTCTGTATAAACTATCTTTAAATGAATATTTTTCAAAAAGGAAATGACAAGATAAAATTTCTGTAATGCTGAAATTCATAATGGCATATGAGCTATTCAGAAAAAAATGTTTATGCATTCTTAACACTCTACAAATGTACAATGGGAATTGCTTTTATATGACTCATTAGGTTGATAGGCTCCTCTTAAGAGGAAATTATTTTGAATCTATGGACTATCTGAAGTGTGCATCAAGAACTTAATCAGGCTATGGGCAGATCCCTCATCTCAGAGTCACCCAAGCCAACATCAATTGTTTGTTGTTTTCTTTTGTTTTCAACACCAGACAGTAAGTAGCTCAGAGTATACAATACCTTCGCTGACTCAAAGATGACCCTCCATCTTGAGAAACAGGACAATTCTGCATGAGACTGAAAGGAAGTTTCCACACTACAAATCTCTTCTGATCAGTTAAAAATGCACTTTAATACTTTCTTGTTTCTTCATCAGCTTTCACCAGGAAGGAGATGCACTGGCCCAAGTGTGCAGTGTTTATAGCTCATATAATGATACTCTAGTTCAAGTACCAGCCATGCTTCAGGTAACTAACTCAAACATGTGAAGTGAAGTAGTTTTCTCTCAGGAAATCGAAGCTTAAAGAGGTCAAAGAACTTGTCCTAAATCATCTGAACAGAAAACTGTAGAACCATAACCCCAAACACTGCCATTATTTCCATACCCACATTCAAGCTGTCATAGAAGACCAGTGCTTAGGCATGCACTTGGTGGCACTTTGGAGTCAGCACAACTACAGAAAAACACTCAAGAAGATCTGAGTCTGTAACTGGAAGTAAAGTTAATTCATGGAGAAAAGACAGATATCCATGTTTCAACCATACTATGAAGCCTAGCTGAGATATCTGGGGTTTGCTGGAGCCAAAAGAAATGTTCTCCATTGCTATATAATGAGATTCACTAAGGAAGAAGAGAAGAAAGCAGAAAGCACTAGCTAGGAAGAAGCAATTGCTATTATTCTTGAAGCAGCTTTAAATCTGCTCCTTTAGATCTAAACACGAGCAACGCATGAACTCTCAATATTAACACCACCAGAATGGCCACTCTGCACCATCAGTACCAAGAAAATTATGTCATCATTGCACTGGTCTGTTTTTATTATTATAATAAATGACTGGAAGCTGGTTATTTTATTTTTTAATGGATTTGTCTTTTTGTTCTAGAGGTTCAGGGAACAGTATAGGAATCAGATCAACTCTGGGAAGGACCTCACGGCAGATGGCATCACAGATGACTGAGGTAGGCAGAAATCACATCAACAGACAGGAAGCCAAAGAGCAATTCAGAGGCCAGAATCAAGATCTCATAACAAACCAATCTTGTGAGAATTCACTCAGGATCACATGAGAATTACCTTACTCCTTGTGAAGGCAGCACCCCTAGAGATGTAAAGGCATCCTCTTAAGGCATTCTTAAAAGATCCCACCACCTCACAACTATCATACTGAGGACCAAGCCTCTAACACCTGGGCCCTTGGTAGACTGACCACATTCCAACCACAGCAGCCATCTATCTTGGCTACCTCTAGTACCAGCACCATCAGTTCATTGCCGCTCTCTTTTATTACCCCTTCTTGCTCAGAGAGAGGGAAGTTCTCACCAGAACAGAAAAAAAAATTCATTCTGTTTCATGTTTAACTCTCACTCAATCCTTGGCAGAACTATAGAATTAAACTCTAATGTTTACTCTCTGTTTGAATTTGTGCACTTTTGAAAGTTGATTCAATAGGTAACACTGGGATCCAACTTAATGTAAGCATCACATTATAGCTTATTTTGAGAATATCACCCAAAGACTTCATGTCCTCACTGGCAGGGGTTTGGGAAGGTGATTATATCATGGAAACAATATGACTATTTCTTGTTTGGAGATGAGGTCTGTCCAGAAAAAGGAGTTCACCAAGAGCACGACCTGCAATGGCATATCTTCCTCTCCAGCTAATCTTTTACCTCTCTGTTTCCTGAACACTATACATGAGCAGCTTTTCCTCCACTATGTCCTTTACCTGAGTCTGCCATACTGTCCCACCATGGGCTGACAACATTAAGTAAAAATAAGACTCCCTTCTTTTAAATTGTTGGTGTCAGGTAGTTTGTTCCAGCAATGAGGAAAGTGACTAAGTATATGTTAATACCAGGAATTAGGTCATTATTGTAACTACCTGACCATGTGGTTTAGAAGCCTATGTAACTGGTTTTCAGGAGGAGCTTGGAAAGGTTGTAGATGGTAGTTACAGAAGCCCTAGAATGTTATAAGATGAACTTGATAGGGGAGTCTGGTTAGCACTCAGAAGACCAGAATGCTCATAGTAATGCACCTAGTAAAGACTAGGTTTCAGTTTGGAACAAGAATATCACTGGCAGTTAGACTATAGTCCAAGTGTACTACAGTCTGACAGAAAAATTTTATTCATGTCCTGAGATCTAGCAGGAGACTAATATTAAGAATGACAGACCACTTTGCCACAGGAAATTTCAAGATAGTCCAATGTTCAAACTGTAGTACTGCTCAAAGCTTTTTGCTAGTTTTATATTGAGAATTAATAGCAAATAGTGCAGTTGAGTGGTTTTTAAAGTTTTCAGTTTCCTCAGAAGGAAATACCTGCTAAATGGATGCCTTTAGAGAGAGGTTGCTGAAAAGATTCAAAAGAAGTCAAGTTAAACTATTATTATTTGCTGATGATATGATATTCTATATAGAAGACCCCAATATTCCCCAATTGACAGATTCAGGTGAGTAGCTGGATACAAGGTCAACACTCATAAATCAACAGCCTTGTACTTCCAGGAAGATGGCGGAGTGGTAAGAACCAAAGAAAGAAATCTCTTTGCAATTTGTGATTCCCATATTGAACTATAGCAACTTGAAGAGAAAAAAAAAAAGGAGAGAAGTAAGTCCCAAAAACCTAGGAAGGATCTGAGATGAGAAGTGAAGTGAAGTCTTCAGGGAGAGTGAAGAGAAAAACTTTAACAAAAAATAAAAACAGAGCCTCTCTCCCCAAGCCCAGACTCTCAGCAGGGAAGGGACTTCTGAATCTGCAGATGACTGGTGGCTTCTGATAGCCCATAGCCCCCCACAGAGAAATGGGCTAATGGAGCAGAGCACTGGTCACACTGGACAGCAGAAGCTGCTGTTTTCAACATATGTAAATTGGTTCTGGAAAAAGTAAGGACGCTCCACCCACTGCTCCAAGGGACTGAGGATCCACAGATTAGTAGCCAAGGTTGCATCAAAAAGAGAGAAAATTCTGAGTCTGCCCTGACAAGAGCACTAGCCTCAGGACTGCCACCTGGCATCACCACAGCTTCAGCCTCCTCTCCTCCAGATTGCTGCATCACATCCCTAAGTTCCAGCTCCATGTCTGCCATACTGAAAGAGCTCCCACTGGGAGACTGAAGAAAACCTGTAGACTAAATCCATCAGTGAGTTTGTAGGCCCAGTGCCACCTACAAGACTCACTGCAGGGTAAAGGCAGTAGTACTTTCAACCCTGCAAGAGTTCCTTGATATGAACTGAAGCATTTTAGCCAGAATTATCACTGATGATCAGTAGACTACAGCGATTTTTCTGTGACTAGTTAACTCCAGTCTGTCTGCTACAGCCCATAGTGCCTATGGGAGACAACAAGTCCATGTCTTGGAGGGCCTTGGGTACTGTTTTTCTTTTTTTTTTCTCTCTCTCTCTCTCTCTCTCTCTCTCTCTCTTTCTTTTTTCTTTTCTATTTTTTCATTTTTCTTTCTTTTCTATTTTTTCATTTTTCTTTCTTTTTCTATATTATCCACTCTTCTATTCTTCATTTCTCTACTTTCTTGTAGCTGAGTATGTCCAATTTCTGGTTTTTTTCTCTAAACTGCTCTTATTTTTACAGGAGAGGAAAAATAGTTTCCTGATTGTCTGTTGATGCTGGGAACTCCTATGTCTGTTGATGCTGGGAACCCCTATTCTCCTTGTATTCCTTCATTCTCTCTTTTCCTCTGGTCAGTATCAGTTCCCTGAAGTCTGTGTCTTTCAGTTCTCCATATTCTCCCTTTCTTCTATACTGTTATAGGTGAGTGAATATAGTTTCTAGTTGTCCTGCGGCTGTTAGTCTGTTCTGTTTTGAGTTTGTCCCTTCTGTCTATTTTGCCTTCTACCTTCAATCAGCTTCCCAAGATTTATGTGATCTTTATATGTTCTCCAACCTTATTTCTAATCTCTCATTTTCCTTCTCTCTCTCTCTGCTCCCCCAATTCCTGGTGACACTTTATTTCTAAAGGGTGCTGCTGCTATATTTAAGGGTTTGTATGTTGTAAACATATTTGTGGTTAGTTCTAAACTTTGGCATATGGTCACAGATCTAAGTAATGTGGTTAAAGATGTCAGAATAGTGATTATCACAGTTTATCATTCCCTGTGCTGTGTTTGATACTGTTGATGATATTGATTGTATTATTGCTACCAAAGTGATGTGTTTATTCTGTTTAAGTATCTTTCATGATGTACCAGAACTCAGATCACGTAGGGGCCTTTACAGACCCATCGAGGAGAACCCAAGAAGTAGCCATCTTGTAAGGGTTCCAAATATTAAGAAGGACACTTGCAATGCACACTGCCCATCATCAAAAATAGAAATTAAGAAAAATGCAAAAACCCAGATACAAAGATCATCACCATAGGGGAATCCAGGGAAAAGGAAAATAGAGCAAACTGAAGCTCAATCACCAGGACACTGAGCTGGTAACAAAAGAGGATCTAGTAAAATGGAAATCAAAAATAATTTGTCAAATAAAAGCAGAGATACTGTCCATAGTAAAAGATACGATTAATAACACTAAAGAAGATGGGGGCCGGGGATTTGGCTCAGTGGTTCCGGCACCTGTCTTGCAAGTGCAAGGATCTGGGTTCAATCCCCAGTTAACCACATACAATACTGGGTTCGATCCTCGGTAACCACATACAATACTGGGTGTGGAGACTCAAGCCCAGCAGCAATCAGCACCACATACCACAGTGCCGGGCGTGGTCGCTCATGCCTGTAATCCCAGCACTTGGGAGGCAGAGGCAGGAGGATTGCTGTGATGTGAGTTTGAGGCTGAGCTCAGGGCCAGCCTAAAATACAAAGCAAGACCCTGTCTCAAAAGAAAGTAAGTAAAAAAAGACGAGATCAGGAGCATGATAGGATCTCTGATTACAGAAGCAATGGAACCTGCTAAACAGCTTCAAACAGATTTGCAGGGGATGAAAAAGTTTAAGTAAAGTTTGTGAAATAGGATGAATGAATGTGAAGACTAAATATCAGACAGAGAAGATAGGATTGTGTCCAATGAATATGAAAGGAGTAATTTATGTAAAATGGCAAAAGACCACAAGAAATCCATCCAGCAGCTTCTAGATGATACAAAGAAGAATAACATAAGACTGATTGGAGTCAGGAAGAAAACAGGAAAAAATGCAAAAGATATTTTAAAAACTTCACAGATGTAATGGCACAGAACTTCACAAGACAAAGAAAAGATTTGACACACAGATAAATGAGGCATAAAGGAGTCCAAGTGGCCATGACCTAAATAAACCTACACTTGGCATATTATACTCAAGACTCCAGAAATATAACAGAAGAAAAAAATAATAAAATCACTCAAAGAAACAAATCACATATGAAGAAAAGGCCATCAGAATCATAATAGACTTTTCAACACACTCAGTTCAAGGAATGAATTATTCCAGGCTCTAAAAGAAAACAATCCCAACCTAGATTGATGCATCCTGCAAAACTATCTTTCAAAATTGATGGGGAGGTCCAGAAATTTAGCTCAGTGGTTCCTGCACCTGCCTAGCAAGTGCAAGGCCCTAAGTTCCCAGTAACTATATACAACAATAATGGGTATGGCAATTCATGCCCATCAGCAATCAGTACCATATACCACAGTGCCAGGCATGGTGGCTCATGCCTATAATCCCAGCACTCAAAAGGCAGAGGCAGGAGGATTGCTGAGTTCAAGGCTGAGTTCAAGACCAGCCTGAACTACAAAGCCAGACACTGTCTGAAAGGGAAAAAAAAATTGATGGAGAAATAAGATACTTCCATGACAAAGAACACCTGAAAAACAACACAAATGCCAAATCTGCTCTCTAAAAAATTCTAAACAATATCCTAGAAAAAGACAAGGAGTGTCACAACCCTATGAGACCCAACACACTGAACTCATTGAGCAAGACAAGAAACTGAAGGGAAAGAAAGAAAAGCAAAGAATAAAAGAGCCAAGAGGAGGAAAAAGATATGACAGGGTTAAATTAGTACATATCAGTTATAACTATTAATTCCAATGACGTCAATGAACCAATTAAAAGACATAGACTGGCAGAAGAGATTAAGAAGCAAGATCCTACAATATACTGTATAGGAGAAATACACCTAATTCAGAAAGAAATCCATAGACTAAAATTAAAAGGTTGAAAAACAGTTCTCCATGTGACAGAAAACCACAAAAAAAGAAGAATGACTATCTTATTTGCAGACAAAGTAGATTTCAAGCCAAAACTAATTAAAAGGGACAAAAAGGACACTACATCCTCATACAGGGGACAATCCAAGAGGGAGGAATGACATTCACAAATATTTATGTACCAAATTCTAGTGCATCTATATAGAGCTATATAGCAACTATATAAATTATATAAACTATATAAAACAAATATTAACATACATTAAAAGCCAGATAATCACTAATACAATACCACAGGGAACCTCAATGCCTCACTGTCACAAATAAATCAACTGGACAAAAAGTCAATCATAAAATATTTGAACTGAACCAAACTTTTGAACAAACGGACCTTATAGATGCCTAGAAAGTGTTTCACCCACAAGATCAGAATTTACATTCTTCTCCACTGCTCATGGGTCATTCTCCAAAACAGACCACAAGCTAGTATATACAGCATGTTTAAGTAATGGTAAAGGAATTGAAGTTATTGCCTATATTGTGTCAGACCATAGTGCCTTGAAATTGGAGATCAACAGCAAAAGAAATTCCAAGATCTTCACAAACACATGAAAACTGAATAACACAGAAGAAATTTTAAAAGAAATTAAAGTTTCTTTGTCTCTGACAAAGGCACCAACACCCTCAATGGAGGAAAGACAGCCTCTTTAATAAATGGTGCTGAAAAAAAACTTCAACCTGCCAAAGATTAAAACTAGCCCTACATCATTCACCATACACTTTCCTGAAATTGAAATGGATTAAAGATCTAAATTTAAAATGAAAAACATTAAACCTGATAGAAGATAGAGTAAGTAGAACCCTTGGAGACACTGAATAGAGAAAGATTTTATGAACAAAATCTCAGTAGCATGGAAACTACCAGAAAGAATCAACAACTAGTATGTGATCTTACTAAAAAACAACTTCTGCACAGCAAAAGAAACCACCAAAAGGCGGGTAGGGATAAGTAAAGAAGGGAAAGAAAAAATTTGATGACTAAAAAAGGAAACAAAGCTCATGTACATAGGGAGTGAGTGACTTGGGGGGGATGGAGGAATGGGGGAAGGGAAAAAATGAGAAGTCATGTCATGTACTGGTACAAATTCTCAATGTCAATTTTGATTATAATGTGTATATAAAATGTACCAATAAAATCAATTTTTTAAAAAAGAGATGAACCAAATACATGTTGCGTAAAAAGATATTCATGAGTCTTTGAGGAGGGCTAGATGTTATTTATACCAAGAATGTCCCCTAAATGCTTCATGTGCTTACAGGCAGTGGTTTGGGAAGGTGACTGAATCATGGAGTGGTGTAACTGACCTACCAGTGAGAGGTGGGATCCAGGTGGAAAAGCTGCTCACTGGGGGTGTGACCTACAAGGGTAGATTGTCCTCCTCAGCTGCCCCTTTTCCTATATGCTTTCTGGCAGATTTTCCTCTAGCATGCCTCTCTACCATCCTATTTCTGCCTTGGAGCCAACCCCAAATGGACTGAAAGTGTGAATCAAAACAAATTTCTCTTCTTTTAAGTTGTAGGTGTTGGCTCTTTTGTCCCAATAACAAGGAAACTAAGTCACACCTAATGATATTAGACAAGATATTTAACACCTCTGAGCTTCCATGCTCTCTGCATTTGGATAAAATCTCTATGTTTGAAGAGTTTTATGATAACTGATACAAGGAGAGAGAGATTTGGCATAGTTCAGAGATAATTTAATCTATATCTGAACCTGGGAGCTGTGGGCTGTGGGACAGCCTGGAATGTCCTCTTTAGCTGGCCACCTGGAAGACTACTTGCCTTCATGACTGCTGACACGTGGTAATGTGGGGAGTAATGGCAAGAACCAGAAATGAAACTAAGAGATTAGGACACACAGAAGATGAGGAGGATGTGAGAGGTCCTGGGAACTACCGATATGGAAGGAAAATTGAATTTTAGTAGGCTTTATATTCATTTGTGAAAGCCACAAAATTTTGACACATGCTTATTCCCATCAGACTACAGTGCAGAATGCAAAAATCCTTCTAGACATATTAAGCATTAAGAGATTTTCACAGGAAATTAGGTGCTTATTAAGTCTTTGGAAGGACTAAAGGACAAGTTGTGAATGGCCTTAAAGCAATGACTTACAAATTGTTCCACCAGGCCAGCTACCACCTGGAGGCTCCACCTGAAGGTGTGAGTTTAAGACTCAATCTCAGAGCTTTGTCTAGAGACCTTTCTAGAAGATACCACAGTGGCCCCTGCTTCTGCAACTGCATTTCAGGGCCCAGGATACTGAAGAAAACACACTGCTAGGTTATTGAAACCAAACCACTTCATTGAAAATAAAACAAACAAAAACATCGCTTCCATCTCAGTTCTGCCTTCCAAATGAAATGCAAAGCCCAAGAGTAAATAATTAGCAAAACATGCTTCACATATTCTAGCTGCAAAGGACTCTAACATACTTTTACTCTTGATTTTCTTCATCTCCAACTAGAACAAGAATGGAATAGAGTGAGCAGGCAATCCACAACATCTCCTGCTTCTAAGAAGCTCGAACTTTATGGGTTCTAACTCTAACTTTGCAAAATTTCTCCTTCCCACCATTCTGTTTACCTTCTAGTGTCCAAAACTGAATACTTTATATGTGTGATCAAGTCATTTTCCATTCTGTAGCTCATACCATTTTAATAAAAATACCCTTCTTAATTCATTCTAATACATTATAAAGCTGCATAAATGGATACATCTCATATCTTTGAAATAGCCATCTGACTTATTTCATATGTGAAATTCAGCGTCTAACTCCAATAAACTTCACATTTACCCTTGAAAATAAATTAGCATGCAGTTTATATAAAAGATACCAAGCAATCTTTTCTTCAGCTAATCATATACAACAAACAGTATTACTGACCCTCTTGTCAAGGAGAGAGGAATGAGGCAGGAAAATTCTTTATTTTATCATAACACTACTACAAAGAAGCATACTTTGTATGGTTCAAAAAGCATATTTTTATTCATTTTTCCTTAAATGGATTCATGCTGAAGTGTTGTTTTTCATCATACAAAACTATAGTATGAGAAATAATAATTATAAAAATTAAGATTTAGGGGCCGGGGATTTAGCACAGTGGTTCCAGCTCCTACCTTGCAAGAGCAAGACCCCAGCTTCAGTCCCTGGTAACCACACAAACAATGCCAGGCAGAGTGACTTACACCCACCAGCAATCAGTACCACATATCACAGTGCTGGGTATGGTGGCTCACACCTGTAATTCCAGCACTCAGGAGGCAGAGGCAGGAGGATTGCTGAGTTCAAGGCTGAGTTCAGGACCAGGCTGAATTACAAAGCGAGACTGTCTCAAAAAACTAAAAATTAACATTAAGCTTTCACTCAAATTAGTCATGAACACAAAACATTTTACACTAATTATTCTTTGCTGCTATTAATGTTTTCAATTGCAGCCCAGCTGGTTTTTTTGTGTGTTTCCTTAAAACTAGGAAATTACCAAACTTATACAACAGTGACCAATTTTATTCTCATAAACTCCAATTACTTTGAAGCAAAATTCAGAAATAACTTTATCTTTTTAAATATGTAAATTCAAAATAACAATGACATACTTAAAATTTAACACTGGACTCGAACATGGCTCACCTCATGTGCATGAGACCCTGGGTTCAATTCCCAGCACCACAAAAAAAATTTACTCCTCAATATAATTACAGTGTGACATTGTTTACATTCTTTCTTTTTCTTCTTCTTTTTTTTTTTACTTTGCAGAATTTGAAACATCACAAAGTAGACTAAAGTAAAAATAACCTCCTATATGTGCATTTTCCTATATGTTCAACCACCAAAACCCTCAATCTTTTTAGACTTATTCCATCTCAGGAAAAGTGTCTCTTTCCTCCTTAACTTTGAATTAAATCCCAGATTCTCTTCATTTCTATAAATATTTTAATATGTGCCTATAAAAGAATAAAATTCTGACATAACCACAATACCAGCATCACATGCAATGCAGTAATTCCTTAGTCAATGTTTAAATGTCCTTCTCTCACCAACTTCATGCAGATTTGTATAGTTTTTTAAAATTAGGACATTTTTTAAATGGAACCTAAAAATAATCAGTGCATTTCAATTGATTTATTTCCTTCAATCTCCTTCAGTTCTACAAGTTCCTTTTCCAGTCTTTATTTTTTTTTATTTCAGCTTGCAACATACCTTTGAAGAGACTGGGATATTCATCCTGTAAATATTCCTGTAGCCTGAGGTTTGGTGGTCGTAGCTCCATGATGTAGTGTAATATCTCACCCTATCATCTCTATTTCCTTTAATCTGTTAGATCTAGAGACTTAATCAGATTTGTTATTTTTTTGTCACAATGTTGTCACAAAGGGTTTGTTCCTCCACTAAAGGTTGCACAATCTCTGGTTGTCTCTAGTTCTGTGATGTTACTCTTCTTTTCAGTGCTTAACTCTATCAATTCATTAGTGAATACAGAGTGGCAGGATTAACTCATGAATTATTAGTTGAAATGTGTCTATGACAACAAATTTTCCCCATCTTCCACATGGTCATAGAAGTCTTTGACACACTTTTTTTTTAATTGAAATCTTTATTGGTACATTACATATATGCATCATGATTGCACTCAACAATGAGAATTTGTACCAGTATATGACACAGCTTAATTCTCATTTTCCCATAGCTCTACCTACCCTACCACCCCCACCCCCATATACATAAACTTTGTTTCCTTTCTTTTTTGTTATAATCTCATTATTTTCCCCCTTCACCCCATTTCGCTGAGTATTTCCTTTTTTTTTTTTAATCTTTATTGGTACATTAAATATACACATCGTGATTGCACTCCATAATGGGGATTTGTACCAGTATAAGACACAACTTAATTCTCATTTTTTCCCATAGCCCTACCCACCCTACCACCCCCCCATATACATAAATTTGTTTCCTTACTTTTTTGTTACAATCTCAACATTGTCCCCTTTCACCTTATTTTACATTGAGCATTTTCTATTTCACAATATATAACATACAATGTAGGACTCATTTACATCTTCATTTTCTCATACCAGAGAAAAGATGTGATATGTACCTATCTGTGCCCTATTTATTTCACTTATGAGAATATCCTCCACGTTCGCTGAGTATTTTCTATTTCACAATATATAACATACAATTCTAGAACTCATTTACATCTTTATTTTCTCATACCAGAGAAAAGATGTGATATGTACCTATCTGTGACCTATTTATTTCACTTATGAGGATATCCGCAAGGTATGTCCATTTAAGTATAAATGATTCAAACTTATCATTTTGTAGGGCAGAGTAATACTCTACTCTGTAGAAGAAGCACAACTTATTTATCCAGTCTCCAGTTGAAAGACACTTTGGTTGTTTCCAAGATGTAGCAATCACAAACTAAGCTGCTATAAACATGAGTGCACATATGTCACTGTGATATGAGTCTTTTCATTCTTTTGTGTATATACCTATCATAGCAATGGCCGGGTCAAATGGGACCATCGATCCTAACTTTTTGAGGACTCTCCAAACTGATCTCCACGGGGGTTGTACGAGTCTACAGTCCCACCAACAGTGGAGAAGAGTTCCTTCTCTGCAGCCTCACCAACATTTTGTTGCTGGCTAATTTTGAAATGGCAGCCATTCTCTGTGGAGTGAGATGAAATCTCAGTGTTGTTTTCATCTGCATCTCTCGAATGACTAATGATGTTGAGCATTTCTTCATATATTTCTTAGCTGCTCTTACTTTTTCCTCTGAAAAATATCTGTTCATTTCAGATGCCCATTTTTGAATTGGATCTTTAAATTTGGGTGGGCTGATATTTTTATGCTCTTTATATATTCTAGATAGTAACCCTTTGTCTGAGGAACAGCTGGTAAAGATTTTTTCCCACCTTGTTGGTTGCCTTTTTGCTTTGTTGGTGGTTTCCTTTGCTGTGTAGAAGCTTTTTAAAAGAATGAGGTCCCATTTGCTGATTTCTTCTGCCAATTCCTGTGCTACTGAGGTTTTGTCAAAGAATTCTTTCCCTAAACCAATGTCTTCAAGAGTTTTACTCAACCTGTTTTGCAGCAGGTTTAGTGTCTGTTTTAATATTTGACACATTCTTTGCTGTCTGATATGACAAGATATTCTAAGTACATACTGTATGTCATGTCTAAAATTGGCCACTTTTCCAAGGAACCCTGATTAGTTTTAGTGGAAAGTGGTAGTATAGCCCACAGTTTATGTTAAGGTTATCATTGTTATTCCATATGTCAAAATTTTCTTGTAATCTTTTACGTAATGTACTTTTTAAACTGAGATACAAGTAAAATCTAAACACTGTTATTAGTTGTTGCACCTCTCAAGTCTCTTTTAAATTAGATTCTCCTTTTATAATTTTTCCATGTCTGGTCATTGGTGGTGGTGTTGAAGAGAAGGAAGAGAAAGAGTAAATCGGATTATGCTTTCACATTTCTTACATCTGGATTTTGCTAATTGTATCTTTTAATGTCTCTGTTTCTGTTTTTCCCATAATTGGTCACTGAACCTAGAGGATTGATTAAGTCAAGAGTCTCCCTGCTTCTTTCCTCTCTTGGCTTTTGTTTCCTCCTATTTTCACACTGATCATCTTGGCTGGAGTGGATAACGTGACTGGGAACTCATAGATGAGCCTGAGCTCTGTCATATCCTTGAGGTCCTTGTGTCTTTGTCTTTAGCCACTAATTCTGCCCCCTCCAAGCCTCATGAAGCTGACTCCTAATGTCCTGCTGGGGATGCTATATCTGAGCCCTATGCATCTACAGATCAGGAAAAGTCTTTCAGGTGCGGCCATCATCCTAGTCCTTCCACCAGGGTAAAGAGTACTAGACCACAAATCATGGGTTCAAGACCAAGGTCCACACATTTCATGGCATTATCCATGAATTCTTATTTCCTCACTTGGAAATTAGGGATGGCATTGATTATTCTTCACCATCTTTGTGAATGGCTAAGCAAAATAAGACCAACTGTATTAGACATGCTGGCTCTCTTCAAACCAGGATTTGTTTCACACCAGCTTTCCATGTAACTGACATTTCTGTAGGGACATCTTTGAAGAACCCAATGATTTATCTCTGTAGTTAGCTTAATAGGAATTCTGTGGTAAAGCCAAAGGGCTACAGTTAGGGCATTTAGAGAAAGTCACTCTACACAAATCAACAAACATGGAGTTCAATAGTGTAATTTAATGTCCAGTATTTTCTAAATAAGTCAAGAGAAATAGAATTTCTCAGTAATTAAATGCTTGGCCTTCTCTGGAAAGACTTTAAAATCAGAGGTATTGTCAAAGGGAAGTTTGACTCTTGAACAAAAGTTCCGTTGTCTGGAGGAAAGATGCTCTGGAGACAGAAGGAGAGTTATTAAACCTCTATGAAGCAAATACTCCATGCCAGATAGTGTGTGAGAGATTTTGGTCTACTTCCTCAGTTAATTCTTACAGGATGCCACTTACTAGAAGAGGAAATCAGCCCAGAGAGAATTTGGGAGGAACCCAAAATACTTAGCCAGCAAGTATGAAAGTCAAAGACTTCTTTCACTTTTAACCCCATAGACAGAAGTAACGGGCAGACTTCCACAAAGTATGCACCACTCCAGCCTGTTCAACACATCTCCTCGTACACATGCAGTTGACACAGTGTGGGTGTGCATGTGCACATGCGTGTGTGCATGTGTGTGCGTGCTGTGGAACAAAGGTGGGAACTCCAAAGAGCGTGGCAGAATGAGCTGTGCTTCTTCTTTTAACTGTGAGTCACTATGGAGAAACATCCATGGTGTTACCATCCCGTGCTTGTGAAACCACAATCAATATGGAGCTCTAGCAGGCAGTTCTCTAATTCAGTGAGCTCCAAGGACTCCTCTGCCTTGCACAGGGAATGCTAGCTCTGGGGTTTGTATTAACAAAATGCAAATCCAACCAAAATTCTAGCACGGCAACAGTAAGGGTGTAAACTGGTATAAAAGTTATAGTAAAAGCTATTCAATTTTAAAATTTGGTTGTAATATTTTCTTAATTATAATAAAGTCATATAATGTCCAAGAAGATATACACATATACACTACATAAACTATGCACATTGTAGTACCCACATAAATGGATTATTCTGCAGCCACTAAGAAAATAACAAAAGTACGTTGAAATAAAAAAGATTCCTAAGAGATGTTGCTAAAAGAAAAAAATACAAATCACTACATAGCATACCCAAATTATCTCATTTTTAAAATAATAAACTTATGGTTATATGTGTGTAGGGAGAAGATCTAGAAAGATATCAAACTGCTCACAGTGCTTACTTCAGAGAGTTGGAGCTGGAAGTTACTTTCTATTTTTTTAAATATTTCTATACTTTTAGAAATTCTTATTTATATTTATTGGTTTTACAACAAAAAAGATTAACCAAGACTTTTGTTCTGTTTTCATTTGGGACTTGGTGTTAAGGATATGAGAACTTAGTCTATTTATATTCGAATCTGGAACTAGACAGAACAAAGAACTGAAAATCTCCAAAGCACGATTCTCGATTCTCGTCGTGTGAGCCTCCCAGAGAGAGGATTACGTATGAGTGAGCAGGCCTGTGGCTTTCAAATGCACAGCAGCAGGCAAATACATCGTTGCTCATCTAGGGTTTTCTTCAAGGTTTCCGTGTGTAATATGTGAGCCTGACTCCTCTCCCTATATTTACCAAAAAGAGCAAAATACGAGTATTACCTATAGTTGGATATATAAGCTTTTGAGTTACTCCACCTCATTTTTAAGGGGAAAATTCTCGGATGGTGTGTTTGGGGCTTTCCACTCTGGATCATACACACAAGGATTCCCAGGCCAGGTGGTGCCGAGAAACCCCTGAAGTTTGCACGTTAAGGACACTCACTGTCCTCTGCACGACCACACATAGTCATACAGAGGGACAGTGCCTGGATGACCTGCAATCTGGAGGCTGCGAGTGGCCTAAGAGTGCTCTCCAGGACTGGGCGTCGAGGGTGCTCACTCGCCTGCCTGTTTTTGACAGCTTCACACTGAAAATGGATCCATCGTTGTGGGTGAACTTACGGCCTTGCAGAAGCTAAGTACTAAATATTTAATTCGTAATGAAAATGACTTAACACAGCAACAGCCTACAGTGGCCTTCTCTCCTTCTGAATGAACCACTGTCAAGTTACCAGTCATCAGAATGCTATACAGTGAGCACAAAGTCACAGCAAGAGCAGGAAGTTACGTACACTGAATATGTGGTGGCACCTGGTGAGAGCAGCCCGGGTGTCCTTCATGCAGCACAGTTACTTTCTCAGAAGCCTCGGCCGCTGCTCCTCCAGCCAGCCAGGCCAGTATCTCCCAAGGAGTGACCAGCTTCTGGGTCATCACTGCCCTTCTGCAGCCCCCTTCAGAAGCCCAGTGAGTCATAGCTGAGGGGCTGTGTTTGCTTATTTGTTTGTTTGTTTGTTTGTTTGCAGTCATCTTCTACTTCTGCCTCCATGAGTTCACTCTCTGAATCACCTTGGTCTGGCTTTTCATGCCCAAAAATTCCCCAGGTAGACCATTTCTTACTTTATTTTCTCAGGTGGCCGATCACATCCATGCTAACCATGAGAAGATGCCGTAGTTGAGATAGAAATAGGCCACACGGTAAACCAAAATCTCAGAGGCATAACAAGAAATGTATTCCATGGTCTTTCTAAGCCTGATAAAGGATGGCAGTGCACTCTTTCCTTTTGGGACTTGGGACTGAGGTCGTCTATGCCTTGATTTGCTTACCACCGTATGGCTACAGGACTGATGTAATCTGGGATGGCAAAGACGGGAGAGAGCACTGGCTCCTAGGAGCCTCACCAGAAGTGGCACATCTGATTTCCTACTCGCATGGCATTGACCAGACCTAGTTATGTGACCATGCTAACAGCAAGGGTACTGGAGCATCTGTTGAGCAAATAGCATATTTGGACAGTGTAAGTCATATGAAAGGGAGAGCTAGGGGCCGGGAGTTAGCTCAGTGGTTTTGACACCTGTCTTGCAGGAGCAGGGACCTGGGTTCGATCCCCGGTAACCACATACCATACTGGGCGTGGAGACTCACATCCAGCAGCAACCAGTACCACATACCACAGTGCCGGGCGTGGTGGCTCACGCCTGTAATCCCAGCACTCAGGAGGCAGAGGCAGAAGGATTGCTGTGATGTGAGTTTGAGACTGAGCTCAGGGCCAGCCTGAACCACAAAGCGAGACCCTGTCTCAAAAAACCTAAAAAAAAAAAAAAGAGAGAGAGCTGCCTTATTTCTGGGGTTTTCTTGAAGTACTGAATGTCACCTCTTCTATGGCAATAATAACTGTAAATAAAACTGCTTTCTTAGTTTATTTCTAACTGACTCATCAATAGGATTTCATTTGTCCACTGAGGGATTAACATTTTTACTTAACTTGGATCTGTAGTAAATCTTTGTTTTGCCTTTAAGAGGCACCCAACTGGGACAACCCACTTTCAGGTCCCCTCCTGTCTCTCTCAGTCAGAAACTGTCTTTCCCTCAAAAAACATTTCCTACTCAAAAAAATAAAAATAAGGGACCCAACCAGTACAGTAATGGAAAGAAGTAATGAAAAGCAATATGGTAGGGCTCTAAGACAAACACAAAACATACTATATGTGCAAAAAAAAAACTAAGTATGTATGATATATAAAAATATCTAATTAACACAGAGAAAGTTTAGATTACACTAAATGTACAAGCCAAGTTTTATCAGAGGAACTGTTCTATGGTGAAGATTTAGGATACAAACTGGGAGAAGGCAGAACTCTAAGTTCAAGTGGTTCTAAGAAGGTAGAGAAGAGTGGACGAGTATGCGCCAAGGAGGAACTATGGGATTCATATTCATATCAGGTGGTTTCTGGGAGAAGACAAGTTTGATACAGGAAGAACAAGAGAACACGTGGACAAGACAAGATGAGCACAGAAAGTTGGCTGAGGCCTTCCATGCCACAGGCTGCCTTGGACTTCAGTCTAAAGGTGTTGGGATTTACCTGGGACAACAGAGAACAACTCAACCTCCTTAGAGCAGAACTAGGGTATTAGAGTAGAAAACAGCATGCATGCTACCACAGCAGCTCCTGAGAAGGGACCCATCCTAGTGCTGTCTCCTACCAGGAACTTTTTCAGTTTGAAGCCGATGATATACTGATGGCCCCCAGACCTCCCCTGAAGTCCACGTCCCAGAAAAAGCAGTTCCTCATGCTAACAATCCAACTTCCCTTGATGCTCTGTGATTCAGCAAATGCAGCTGACTCTGCCTTCAGACCAAACACTAAATCGGACCCCTCAGCCACCCCGTTCTTGTCACAACAACCTGCTCACTGCCTCTCTCTGCTCCGAGCCTGCCTCCATCTCAGGACCCAGACAAGCTATTCCCAGCCTGCTCACCACACTGGGAGGCCTCCCCACACCTACAGCCCCAGAAGCAACACTCCCACAGCCTGCCCACTGCACCTGCCCTTATGGGGCCTCCATCAAGTCCTCTCTGGGCTCTCAGCTCAGCACCCCCAGCACCTGTAGGGTCTGGAACGTACGTAGCCCTCAGTAAATCATGAGGTAGCTAGTAAATAAGTTTGTAGCATCACACAGAATAAAAATGAGTGACAGGCTGAGTGTGTGACAGTGGCTATTTCCTCCCTGAGAGCCCCTAACAAACATCTCGGGCCATATACTCATTCCTGTCATCTCAAATGAAGTTTCACTACTGCTTAGGATTAAAGTGGGTTGTCTTGCAGGTGAAATAGAAAGTTTAACAAGAGCAATCAGAGCATTATGGGAGGCTCAGGCAGGAGGATCCCAAATTTAAGCCTTGCCTGCAAAACTTTCTAAGACTCTGTCTCAAAATTACAAAAAAAAAAAAAAAAGAGGATGAGAGTGTAGTGATGAAAATATAGCTCAATGAGAAGGCCTTGGGTTCAGTCCTCAAAACCACATCATGACAAAAATGATCCAAGGCCAGCAGGAAATCCTGACAGCCCCCAGAGTAGAATCAGATACTCAGCCTAGATTGACGCCTATTTCAGGGGCTGCTGCCACAGGGGCCACAGTGAAGAAGGAGAAGGGGGCAGAACAGTCCCAGCACGTATGTTAGGGCACCACATGTCAACGCCAGTGACCCACCCTCTGCGACCTCACGGGCTCTCATAGGCAGCACGGCTGCAGAGCCTCCTGCACCCCGCATTCTTACAACGGCAGAACGAAGGAAACACAGGCAGCCAACTGGTCCCCAGGATGTGACCAGAGGTATCAGTCAGAAGGACGCCGGGAGGAGGGGAATGCAAGGCCCTCTGCACATGCGCGGCCCTCTCAGGGCAGGGCTGATGCTTCCGCGGTACAGGGAGGAAAGGTTTCCCAGGATCCCTTTTGAGGGCCGCAGAATGGCTCCCCGGCCCAGAACCCTGGAAGGTTCGCATCTGATCTCTCACACTGTTCTGGCAAAGACTTTTTTAAAAGGGGGAGTGGAAAGAAATGTGATTACTAACCCAGCAAATTAATAGCTGTATCATTTTTAATAAGCCAGACGTGCCCAGCATTTCCAGGCCTGCAAGGCCTACCTGTTCAGCAGCCTCAGAACACACCTGCAACCTGATTCACCACCACGTCCCTCCTCCATTGTACTTCAAGGCTTAGGTAGGAGGGATTCAGCAAACACAAGGAGAATGAAAGAGAAAAGGGATGAATGAGAATAAAAGTGAGAAAAAGTTCATCTTTCCTGGCTGGAAAAATCCATTTTCTGTGTCCTTCAAAAACTGACCCAAACTCTGGGAGGCTGAGACAGGAGGGTCACAAGTCTGAGCCCGGCCTGGGTGACTCGGTGACTAAGGAAACCTTCACTCAAAATTTAAAAATAAAAATGAAATTAAAAGGGTAGTGAATGTAGCAAAGGGCAAAGACCCTTCCCCCTTACTGAGGAAAAATCAAAAATTCTTTCCAACAGAAAGGTAGATACGGCCAAACTCCCGTAACAGAAATTAAAGGCATTAGAAATTGGCTAAGAAGCGACTGACTGACAGCACAGGGTCCCTGCAGCTGCTATGGCACATACCAGCTGTCCGGCTTCTCTGCAGAAGCCCCGAGGTCGCTGGGCAGTACAAGCCCTGAAATGCCCCAGGTGGGTCTGACTCACCGGCAGGGCCAGCTGCAGCCCCCCCGCCACCCCAGAAGAGGACACGACCTGCCCCACCCACTCTCAGCCTCCCATTCCTTCCTCAGGTCAGGGCTGAGCGCCACAAAGGACCAGGCCCCGGGTCAGGCTCTGGGAACCACCGAGGCTTCCGCTCCCAGGGCCTGGAGACCCACGGGACCAGGTCAAGGTGTGGGCTGCGGACGTCTCCCCCCGCACTCTGGGGGAAACCATCCTGGAGAAACTCCAAGAAGCTGAGAACCAGAGACCGGCAAGAGTCAACTCGGCCAGAAGCTTTGGGAAACAGCATATTCTCAATTATGAAATTTCATATGAAATTATGAAATAATTTCAAGTATGAAAGCTTCATACTTGAGTGGAGACACCAGCGCACTTCTCTGTCATCCCTCACAGACGTGGTACTGAGAAAGACGTGAGCCGGGGACCCCGCATGTCACCCTTGCTCACACCTCACATCCCAGATACTCCAGATGTGAGGTGACCAAGGGACAAACATGTCCTGTCTATTTGGGAACTCAGTCATTCTCCACACAGTTGCTCCTTAAGTGACCTCTACACCTCAGGCTGTGCTCCTAGCATGGAGGAGACAGTGCTTTAACCGTCAGACTCTGGCCTCCAGGAAATCCCCCACCTTCAGGGGGCTGGAAGACAAAATAGGGAATTTGGAAAGAAAATGGAAACGAGGAGGATACTAAACTCTAGAGATGTGAGAATTAAATGAGATGATGTATATGAGATGCGTAGAAGAGTATTGGGCCTGTAGTAAATGTTCGATAAGCTCTCATCACTACCATCATTAGAACATGGTAAGCAGCAGGCTACCGCTCGGGGTAGAACAGGTATACAGGAGCACCTAAACCGGGTTAGGAAGAGTCCTGAGGGGGACATCTGAGTGGGTGACAAGGGCTGAACAGAAGCCATCACTTGCAACAGTCTCAACTGGAGGCTGTGAGTAACAAATCAGTCCACACGGTACAACTATCATGTCGGCATCGGGCAGATGAGGGAGTGGAATGGCACACACAGCTCGAGCGGCAGAGCCAGGACTTGATACAGGGTGGATCATTACCATATCCGCTCCCCCAGATTTGTACGCAAGGCATGGCAACACTATGGAGGTGTGCCCCGTACCTCTCTCCAGGTCTCCTCGTCTCCCTCCCAAAACAGCCATTAGGATGAATCTAATCCACACCCTTTGATCTCTCAGCATTGAAATCACATGTACAGGTACTCCAAAAGCAGCTGAGCCGCCACTCCATTCATGTCACGGGTAGCACTCTGTGCGTGCTGTTCTCCCATTTGCCTTTTTCATGAGACGTCACATTTGAATGGACAGGATGACAGACTTGGCTTGATCACTTTAGCTACTAGATGGGTTTCCATCTTGCACCACGCTGATGGGCCTGGCCCTAATGTTGAGCATCAGGTTGTGCCCACCTTTCTACCTTAAGAACGGCTGCCGCTGCTGACATTCTTGTCTATCATCCTTCGCACAAGGTTAAGAATTTCCTTGAAAGTTGAACTCTTCCTCAGTGCTATATAACTTCCCTTGTTGAGATGCTACAACAAAAGACAGAAGCAAGTATGGCAAGCAGGTGCTTTAGGTGTGCTCAAGTCAAAACTCTTGGTAGCTGTAATGATTCTTCAAAAGGTGCAGGGGGAGACTGGCAACTTTTGACAGAAGTTGACACACATTAACTGTTGCCCTGATCTTTTCAAAGCGCACTCCTTAGAGCTTAGAACATAATTCACATCCTTACCCATCGGTGAGAACCACCAAAAAGCTTTGGCATCAATGACTCGTGGCCGCACTGATGTAGGGTGTGGTCTCACACCTGGCTGGAAAGTGAAACCCTAACCAACAAGCAGGAGTTTATACAGGTGTTGCAAGACCCCCTCCTCTCTCAGTCCTCAGGCTTCTCCCCCAACTGCCTGCCAGCTGGGGCCCCAACCCACTCACACCAGAGTCTACAGCAAAGCCCACAACTGGCTCCTCAGGGCTGGTGGCTCCTTCAGATTCTGAATGAACCCCGGAAGGCTCCAGGGCCGCCCTTCATTGGGCTACTGGAAACTGGCAGGAAATGGAAAGACAAGACAAAAACAGAGCTTTCCCTCTGTTCCACCATCCTTCCATCTCCCACACAGCTCATCTGAATAACACTGGTCCAGGGCATTTGCATCAGACAACGCATGTGGCATTTTCAGCTAGAAAGACCAAGGGACCTGCATTAGCCTGTGTGCATTTTGTAAACACTCGGAGAGAGAGAGGACCCAGTGTACCAATGCCTATTTCACAAACAAATGCAGCAGGGTCCAAGATTAGGTGACTTCAATCAGGGTTCCCAGATTTGGGGATTTTACATATAAATTTTAAAAAAAAGTAATAATGAGGCAGTCATATTTATTTTGTCCACTGACATTTTAAAATACCATGATCACCATTATGGCTAACAGATTTTAAACACAACAAAAAGAAAATAAAGATCCTTATCTCAAAATTAAGAAAATCTTTAAACTGAATTTACCCCTACAGAAAACTAAATCCATTGTTCTTATTTTCTGCATTTTTAACCCAGATGGTGAAAGCTATATTACAACTAACGTTGTCCCAGGACCTACATCTGAAAGCTACTGAGTGAGAGCCTAGAACTTCAGAATTATAAAATACTTTCCAAATAACCATGTTCAGCCATCCCTGGTGCTTGAGTTCCTTGTGTAGCATACTCAATTAATGTGTGTCCAGCTAGTTCCAAAAGTATTTAGATAAGGCCATTTTGACACGTGAACATCTTGACACATAAAGTATAAAATTATAATTGGGCTTTTTGGAAACAGCACAAAATGCCAATTATTCCAAAAACAAATAAAACTATGAAGTCTTTTAGTATTCTCAGCTCTAAGCCCAGCTCCACCCCAGAGACCTGCTTGTCACGTGTCATCAATGGAATCGTATCCCCGTCTGTGTGCCAGTCAGAGTGGCCAAGTGAGTGGCGGGTGGCCCGAGGGAGCCTGGGAAAGGCAAAGGAGGAGACCTCGAGAGATGGTGGGGAAATGGCCCAAAGACACCTTTGTTTAAAAAGAGAAGAAAGTTCAATCATAGATATAAAACCATTTTCTGTCTTGCTGTCATGCAAAAGATTTGATTCCACTCTAACAAGCATGATATAATGTCCATAGAATCACTATAGCCACCGCTGTACACTGAATCAAAATTTCTACAACTGCAAAAGAGCCATGCCAGAACCACAGAATTATGCACAATAACTGCAATATCTTTAGGCATTTATTATATTAGAAAGATTTTCTTCACAGGTGACAAAAAATAATTTTTTCCAGGATTTCTGCCAAAGATGCTAGATCCCAGAGCCTGGACCCACAAAATCAGCAGCCCTCCTTTCCCCTGTAACAGTTCTAATGGATGGTCACACCTTCCTCCAGTCACTTCTCGAGGGCAGCAGCCTCAGTTCCTCCAAGATTTCCAAATGTGACAGTTTCACATCCTCTCCCTGCCCTGGGTGTCGTTGTCTGGACATGTTTTGACTTGTCCATGTAGTTCTCCATGTGCGGCACCCAGAACTGGACTCACAACGTGACTCTGCTGTGGCTCCAGTCCCCTCCCCTGGGCTCACACAGCCTAAGGCCTAGGCTTTTTGTCACCTGTGTCACACCCCTAATGATGCAACTACACTGTCAGCACACCAGCTCCATCATGCCCCATAAGGCTAGAAGTGGGGCCGTTTGTACCACACAATATAGATACTCCCTGGACACCTTCTCAATGGAAAAGGGACTTGTACACCATCATTGTTGAGAACAGCTCCACAATAAGGCACTGATTTTCAACAGGAGAGGCTCTCTAGACATCCTGTCCTCCAAAGAGATGCCACTGCCTCTACTGGACCATGTGATTCACTCCTACCCTAGCCAGAATCTCCACGGGCAGGTCTTGTTCAGAGGAACAAGGAAATGTGTCCTCTCCCTGGTCTCACGCCCACCACATCATCTTTATGTTTTGCTGCCTGGGCCAACATACAGGTGTCTTAATCCCTCCCAGAGTCACAAACAGCCCTGGGAACAGTAAGAAGATTTGATGTAGTGATATTCAATGCTTGAATAAGCAGCAAAACGTAGAGAAACTTCCAAGGGAAAAGAAGTCAGTGGGAGATGCATCATTTGCCATTTCTGATTGACTTTCCCACAGCATGAAAATTTCTCTTCTGCTGTGAAAGTTTCTCTGGCTGTGTCCTCACTTCTTTCACTGATTTCCCTTTAAAATATTTTATAGGGTGAGTGAGACAATCATCAGGACATTAAAGCTATGACGCAAGTCTAGATATGCATTGAAAAATGAATCTTCATGGCACACCTTCCCGTGACAAGTGAATTCTGATTAAGCTGGGTTTGACTACAGATGCATGAACATAACCATGAACATACATCAAGCACGCATGCGCCTGCATGCAGATAGACAGACAGAAAGACAGACAGACACACACACACACACACACACACACACACACACACACACACACACCACAGTATAGAATTTTTCTCTAGAACTAGGATTTCAGCTTTGAGCAGCTCTTCATTAGCACTAATAGGCACGGAATGGCAGAGTCTCAGTTTTCCTCATTTAGAACAAAATAACCCCTATAAGGGTTCCATTCACTACACCCCTGCCCTGGACTCACCAACCGATTGTCTTCCCCAATCCTCATTAATTCTGGGTTCTGCCAGAAGCTAGCCTCCCTCATTCTCTTTATTACTGTTAATATTAATAAAGATGGTGGGGCTAATGAGAAGAAAATGTGTTTCAGCACAGGGGAGACCATCCCCCTGCTGCAGAACAGGGCTTTAGCATTCAGATTTCATTAGCATTAATATGACTTCTGCCAGCAAAAGATCTGCACGTGGAGACAAGATTCTATGGAGACACACATTATTTTCTCCTCATTAGATGGACATT
This sequence comes from Petromus typicus, assembly GCA_004026965.1. Lineage (NCBI taxonomy): Eukaryota > Metazoa > Chordata > Mammalia > Rodentia > Petromuridae > Petromus > Petromus typicus. The sequence continues at coordinate 12,962 of PVIR01007534.1, read as the reverse complement.
TTCAAGAATATTCAAACTACAGCACCAATTAGGTATGTCACGAGGCTACAGAACACACTGTTCACTGTGGAAAATGTCAAGTTGACTGCAGATAAGGAATGCATGGCCAGGCTCTGCCTTCCCCACATGGTAAGAGTTTGAGTTCAGACGTTCTGGAGGGATTTCTGCTCAGTTACACAGCTTGGAAGGCCCTTGCCCTCAAGCCCTGTTCTGACAGAAAGCAGATAATAGCCCCCTAGTGTGTATTCTCAGCACACAAAAGAGGACGAGGCAAGTGAGGAAGTGTGCATCCCAGGCCTGTCTTCAAGCCAAGACCAGCTACCGGTGCCAGGGTTTTCTGAACATCCAGCCTAGAAGGACCTGCACAGGAAGCTCAGACCAGCTGCTGTGGAGTCCCGCAGGCCCTCTAGATGAGGGCGCACTGCTTACTGCAGAACTCTTCAGGTCTATGCTCAGTGGTCCCAGTGTAACAGCACACCATCCTCAGAGAGAAAAATCCATTGGTTAGGGCCAGATCACAGGAAGTGGGTGTGTCCAACAGAAGGTTATAGCTAGCTTCACTTCCTCCTTGGTGAATTGCCGGTGCTTCTGCGTGTGTGTGTGTGTGTGTGTGTGTGTGTGTGTGTGTGTGTGTGTGTGTGTTTTGACAATAGCAAAGATTGGCTAAAAAGGTCAACCACCACACCACTGAGCTAAGATTTACCATTCATACCAAATATTTGAGATTAGCTATAACCTGGTTACATACATGCACATACGTACATCCTGAGTAAGAAAAGATTGGCTATCATTTCATCTTGCTCTTTGGGAAAACAAGAAAGCCCCAGACAGAAGTGAGTGTGCATGAGGTTTCCAGTCAGCTCTGTTTTCCTCTGCTCAAGACTGACTTTGGAGGGTTCCTCGTATCTTTTTTGACAAACAGCATCACTGTGCTTATGGCAGCAACAATGTCCACTTCTTACATAGGATTTTGGTACTGATAAGGCATCTCTTGAGTCGGGCACCTCACATCACCTCCAGCTCTTAGTCCTGTTCTGATCAAAGATCTATTCTGCCCTTGCACCTGGGAATCCAAGAAAGCTGGAGGGGTACAATGGCACTGGTCACAACCTCTTTCTTGGATAAACAGTTCATTTACATGCAAAGGGAATAACAATCAATCCAGCAGCATTCTACTATACTATGAGACCTACATAACTTGAGTTCTTAGAAAATTCAGATTAATTATGTCAGACAATATAAAACCAGTGACATCCTCATAGATAGATGCCTTTTTAAATAAAAAGTATCCATTTTTCTTTAACATCATTAAAATACAAGGTTAAATTTCCATCTTTTTCTACTTACTGTTACAAGTTGACACAAATAGATGGGATGAGCTATTTCAATTCTCTTTATACAAAGTAAAGGACATGGAAATCAAAGTGATGGAAGTCCTATTTTTTTGTTGTTTTCTGGGTTTTTGTTCACTTTCTTTTCATGGTAGTAGAAACAAACTCAGAGTCTCAGCACACAGTAGGCAAGTGTTCTACGCTGAGCTACTGTTTCAACCCAGGTTCCACACCTTGATTTTGCCTGTGCAGACAAAGTACCATTAACATCGGAAGTAGTTGTCTGGACAATCCAGTCCTAAGACCACGAGGTAGCTCCATGTGAGTCTAGCTTACAAAATAGGTCCTGTGAACAGGAAATAATTCAAATATAATTCCCCAAATACAGCTCATGACATTGAGCAATTTAACCAGCCTCTATAAGTCAAAATCTACTCATTATAGAATCTAAAATTTGAAAGCACTGGCCCTTAGAATGGGCTGACACCTCAACCAAGTAGATTCTCTGTTCTTCTGTTCTTCCGACCACAGTGAGGCCAATTAATGGAGCTCTCTAATTGCATCACAGCCTGAGCAACTCCCAGAGAAGAAAACACCCAAAGACTTGACAAGAGAAAGTATTTCACACCTGCTAGCCCAGCCTGAACCTCTCACCCCTGAGTGCTAGTAAAGGAAGAAGCTAAAAGTGGCTCTTAAGTGTGCATTCCCCAGGGAGGGTGAGGCTCTGTCTGTAGCTAGAATCTACTTCCTTTGGTCTAAGGCAGTAACATGCAGATTACAGCATGCCAGCAGCAGATCTGTTAACATGCCAACTGTAGGGGCCGACATCCTCCTTTCATTTCTAAGCTATAGCTCACCTTTTTTTCTCCCCAGGGAAGTATCCAGTGATGTTTTTACTCAGTGGTAAATATGGAACCATAAGGTCCATAAGATCCACTGAGGGAGGATTCAACCACTCGGATGAATTATTAGAATGACTATCACTTGTGTCTTCTCTGAGGCCCTGAGCAAACCAGAACCTTTCGGTAGTTATTGAATTCTTGGCCACGATAGGTAAGAGGGGGATACAAATTCTTAACCCCTTTGTATGGCATTCATACCACCCTATCTGGAGAATGAGCCCATTCACAATGAAGTATTCTCATACGAATCCAAAATGTGTACAGACAAGCAGCTCAGGCTATACTAGTTTTTGCCTTGACAGCATCTCAGTTGGGTCACTCAGCCACTCAGAACAGATAAGTAACTTCTCAGGTGTCACCCAGCAAGAAACACAGAGCCATGGCTCTAGCCCAGCTTCATCACACTCCAACCTGCATGATCTCTCCACTGCAGTGCCACAATCAACATCTTCCTTCAGAGTTTTCAGGGATTATAATACTTAAGTATTGTTAGCTATGATAACAACAAAAGGCCTGAAACTATACAATGTGCTTTTAATAGACAGAAACATATTTTTCACACTAAAAAAGTTTACATGGAGTTTATCTAAAATGTAAACTGGATATCCTCATAAGATCCTCTTTCTACCCTGGGGCTCTGTCCTTTCAACCTACAACTTTTAAGGAGGCAATGCTCATCTTCAAGAAGATGGAAGTAGGGCTGGGGATGTAGCTCAGTGGCTCTGGTGCCTGTGTTGCAAGCATCAGGACCTGGGTTCGATCCCCAGTAACCACATACCATACTGGGCGTGGAGACTCACACCCAGGAGCAACCAGTACCACATACCACAGTGCCGGGCGTGGTGGCTCACACCTGTAATCCCAACACTCGGGAGGCAGAGGCAGGAGGATTGCTGTGATGTGAGTTGGAGGCTGGGCTCAGGGCCAGCCTGAACCACAAAGCGAGACCCTGTCTAAAAAAACCTTAAAAAAAAAAAAAAAAGAAGTCACCTCTAAACAAAAGCTTATGAAATAAGTCATTGCCTTAAAGAATATATATATATATATATACACACACATACAATAATTACATACATTTATATATAACAATTATGTACATAACCACATGTAAAATGGCTCTGGGATCACCATTTTATACAAATAAATATAAATTAATTAACAATCTTTTTCATAGCAAATATGCTTTGGCATGTGGCAATATAGCCAGCCTACTAAGAGTCAGAAAGCAGTAAGGATAGCTGACAACGTGGCAGTCAGGATCACATCATCTGTAAGAAGCTGGACCTGGCCCTGGAAGGTATCTTCCCACTCAGATAGTTTGAGCTGTTTTAATAAGAGATGCAGATAGCCCTAGACACACAAAGCCAAGTGCCTATCGACTAGGTAAGCTCTAATTCTTTATTGTTGCCTGCAGCAAAGTACATAACTGCTATAGGTAACTGAGCTGTGACCATTCTTGGAGCATAAATGCCTGAGGTTCCACCTACACCTGCCAATACCTTTTGGCTGGTGATGACTTCTTCCTACAGTTTTCAACAGCTCCAAACAGGTGAAAGCCTGATGATGACAGTGGCCCTGAGCACTCTGATGACCATGCATAATCCAGGCAGTGATCAAGAAAGAGCAAACAGCATCCCGCAAGGCCTGAGCCCAGTAGTCTGCTCACTGGTTATATTCAAAATGTTCGACAGTATTTGGCAACAGAAACGCTAAGAGTCCTTAAGAGTTAACTAAATGTTTTTATTCTCAAATGAATTTTGGGTAGATAAAAGTAAAGTGAGGACAAGCAAACACTGACTTTATTTTTCTGATTTGTTACTTGTGGTTCAATAAATACCTACTTTACTGAATTAACAGCCCTTCTTTGCCCCACTCCTATTTTAGCATTCTTCCAAGCCTTCTGCAGAAAATCTAAAAGAAAGAACTAGAGGTTTGCACGAAACACTCACTTGAATTCTGCAAATACTAAACACCATGGTATGAAGGGAAATGTATGCAGTATTGAGACTGTAATGCGACCCCTTAAAGCAGGCCACACTCTTTCTGAGAAAGCAAAGCTGCACATGCTGTACATGTGACAGAAAGTACCCAGATGTATTGTGTAAATGAATGACTAAGCCCTGTTCCCATACTATACCTCAAGGAAAGGCCTCAAGCCTTTTGTAAAAAGTAAAAGCATATCAATTTTGCCCTGTGTTAGATTCCTTTCTTTTAGTAGGTACACTGATAACAATAAAATGATGAATAGATTTTCTTATACAACACATATCCATATTTTTAAAATATCCATATTTTTATCTGGCCCCATCCCATCAAAATCACTCTAGAATGAATTCTTGATTTTCTAAATAAAAGAAAAAAAGAAAAATGGGAAGGAGGGAAGGACAAGAAAAATGAAGGAAAATCTTACACAGACACTAGAATAGAGTTCAGAATAAATAAAAAGACAGATCTCTTAGATTAGCATTTCCCAAAGAATGTTACAGGGATCATGAATTCCAAGTTACTCAGTGAAAGAATAATTCAGTAGCCTATTAGGTTTGTGAAACAGTACATATTTTATTTTCTACTTAGAGGTTTGTAAAGTAAACAGGCACATTCAAAACTCTGGGAAGACTCACAGTAAAAAAGCTTTTAGCTGTTTAGCCTGGCTTTCACCAGATCCACTGGACCACAGAAAGCTTTTCTGCAAATATTACTCACTAACATTTCTTTAAAGCATATTCCATGAGCTCAGCTTTGAAAAACACTCTCCCAAATGCGGGAGACCAAAGGCCACCATGCTGAGAAAGGTCACCAAGCTGAGGGAAGACACCACACTGCTTTTACAAAAGGTGATGAATGACAGGACAGCTATAGCAGGTGTCCCATCAAGACAAGCCAGGAAGCAAGAAAGTCCTTGGAATGTGACAGAACCAACACGATGGGGCACAGCTTCTGGGAGTGAATGCCCAGAGGTCGTTCTTCTTTCAGACTCTGGCTGTTAGTGTGTCTTCCTGCCTCCTTCCCCATTCTAACCCACCTCATTACATATTTTTCAGAAACTCTGTAATCCCAAGAAGGAAATCATAGAAATGTACGGTGGTGCACCGACTGCAGAGAAAGCAGTTCTGTGCTGAGTGAATGGAACCTACTGGAATGGCAGTAGTATTGTAGTGGTGGCAATGGGACAAGAAACACGAGACACTCAGACAAAGCACGATGCTAACTAAGTGCCTCACTTCTCTTATCTGGAAGGTAAAGGAGGAGTAAGACACAGAAGCTCAGGACCGATGCCAAGAGTCCAGCCACGCATGGAACATAAATTCCCCTAGTTACTCCCTATTCCAATCCAATGGGCTATGTACTGGCTCACATAAACACAGACACCCAAGGCCCAGAATGTCAAACAGTGGGGCTTAGTGCTGTGTGCCAAAGTTCAGCATCAATCTGGTGCCCTCTGGGGAGCAGGAGACCACCAGATTGCCTGAGGGGTAAACCAGCTGAGGCCAGAATGTCAAAACATCTCTGACCATCCTGAGCTCACTCAGTAACTAGGAGAACAGCAGAAATTTAATCATTTTTGTCTCTACAACACTAAAACTCAACCATACAGCTGAATCCTGTCCCTATTCCTTGTAGCCATGATATTCTGCAGGACTTTCTTTAAAATAATGAAAGTCTTCAGGAATTTAGTTCTGTGGTTCCAGCATCTGCCTTGCAAGTGCAAAGTGCCTAGTTTGATACCCAGTAACCTCATACAACAATGCTGGGCATGGTGACTACACCCACCAGTAATCAGTACCACATTCCACAGTGCCGGGCATAGTGACTCACTGTTGTAATCCCAGCACTTGGAGGCAGAGGCAGGAGGATTGCTGTAAGTTCAAGGCTCACTGGAGCTACACAGTGAGCTCAAGGCCAGCCTGAGCTATAAAGCGAGACCCTGTCTCAAAAAAAAAAAAAAAAAAAAGGAAATTAGACTCCCCATATTTAAAAGCCCAATCCAAAAACAGACATCTGGAATGATATAACATTGTTTCTCTGGTATGAGAAACCAAAAATGAAAATAAGGACCATAATGTATATTAGATAGTAGGAAATAGGAAGAAAAAGTTCAATGAGAAGGAGAACAAGGAAGGAGAGAAGGAAAAAAAAAGAAAAGGCAAAAAAGAAAACAAGAGAAAATGGAAACAAAGCTTTTATAAATAAGGAAGGGAAAAGGAGTCAAAGGAAGGACAGAGAAATGGGGGGAAAAAAGCAAGATATGTCATGTATAGGTACAAAACCCATATTATGAATGATATCATCATGTATATCTAAAACATAGCAATAAATGTTTTGCTTTAAAAAATTAAGACAAAAATAAATAAATAAAGTTGCTCAGCTTTAAAAAAAAAAAAAAGCCCTGGTCTAGACAGATTAACTACTGAATACTATTAGAATTTAGGGAAGATGCAAAGCCAAATATTTCTTAAACTTTTCAGTGAAAAGGAAAGGGAAGCTACACTCTAGAAGATATTGCTAGAAGCTACCATTATCCTGATTCCAAAACCAAAAATGAAGCCAATCAAAAAAGAGAACTACAGGCCAATCTCTTTAATGAATATAGCTACAAAAATCCTCAACCAGTCCAGGAGATGGAGAGAGGGAAGGAAAAAGAGAGGACATTTGTAAAAATAAAATTATGATATATCATGTACATGTATCAACTTCCCATGATGAATGTAATCTTTGTGTACTACATGTATAATAAAGAGCAAAATAAAACCTAGATAAAAGTAAACAGAGATAGATCTTTTCCAATGGAAATGAAGCCAAGAGGTAGATAGAATAGGGAGACAGAAAGGATGAGAGGGAAAGTAAAAAGAATTAGGATATTTTATGTATACTCCACATGATGAATGTAATAATTATGTACTTCAAATATACACTGATAAAAACTTTAATGTTAAAGAATATCCTCTACAAAGTACTGGCATACAATGCAACAAACCTCAAAAAGATCAGAGCCAAGTAGAATTCATCCCAGAGAATTAAGAATGGTTCACCATATTGCAAATTACTAAATGTAGTACATCACATAAAAAGAAGCAAGGACAAAAAAATCACACGATCATCTCAACACAGCAAAAGCCTTTGACAAAATCCAACATCATTCAAGATAAAATTACTGAAGGAAATAGGTATAGAAGGAAATTATCCCAACCTGATAAAACTATTTATGACAAAACAATGGCCAGGGCTTGGGGATTTGGCTCAGTGTTTCTGGCGCCTGCCTTGCAAGCACCAGGTCCCGAGTTCGATCCCCAGTAACCACATAAGTCCTTTCTAGAATGTGCTAGAAAGATGTTGAGACATACTGGAAATCACTAGTATAAGTCTTTGGATCAGTGACCCTGGAATTGAATCCTATGTCCATCAGTTGTCAGGGAAAATTTCTCAGCTCTCTTAAGCTTCAATATTCAGTGTCTGTCAAATGTGAATGGTGATTCTTTCCCTACAGAGTTGTGGTGAAGATTCACCTTGGGGTCACACATTGGGTAGCTAGCTCAGCACAACCTCTGAGAAATGCTCAATAAGTGATGGGTCACGATCACAGTGTTGTTCCTATGACAGTAGAAGCAAGTTAAAATTTGAACAGTCTATTTTTTCTTCACCGTAAGTGAAATAAGCCAGACACAGAAAGACCACATGTCCTCACTTATATGTGGAAGCTCAAAAAGTTGACCTAATATAAATAGAGAATATAGAGAATAGAGCACAGGTCACCTGGGCAAGGCAGAGAGGTAAGAGACAGAGAGAAAATGGACAACAACTTACCAAAAGGTAAGAGAAGTAAGTTCTAGCATTCTGTATACCTCAGTAGAATGACTATAGTCAAAACAATTTGCCCTAATTTCCAAATAGCTAGAAGAATCAATTTTGAAAGTTTTCAGTACAAAAAGATGATAAAAATGTAGCAATGAGAACTACTAATTACCCTGATTTGCTCATTACACAATACATAGATGTGTCACACTACACCAAATAAATATGTATAACTTTATGTGTTGGTTAAAGTTTTGAAATAAAAAAGCAAGTAACTCTAAAAACTACTGGCTCTACTAGTGTCTTTTCATTGGAGTTTTCCGATTTCCTGTGGAGAACTGGAGAGGAAGCAATTGGCCATCCAGGCTGTGTTTCCCCTCTTAAACCCTCTGACAATGTCAGCTCCTAAAATAGCCTGCTAGGCCAAGAGGGCATCAGACACAGGGCAGACCTAGACCTCATAGGAAGGAGAAGGCTGTCAAAAGAAAAGGGAAGTAGCAGAAGAAAATGTGCTGACGTTTTGTTGGGAAAGTGTCTGAGTTGATTCTGTGCATTCGGATCATCCTGGATGAGTTAGAGAAAGACAGATTCCATTGACTAAAGACACAGAGGCCTCCTCCTGAGAGACTTGGAAAATCATGAGTTACTTCTGAGAGGCTATAACTATCACATTTCTCTCTGCTCAGTAGAAATGAAAGTCCAAAAAGTACTCATGTCTTTCATGTAAACATGTCCAAATATTCAAGAAAACTAGATCATGTCAATATCTCAAATTAGAGAATTCCATAAACGCTATCTGTCCAAGACTGAGGAATGACAAGATCCACGTGAAAAGGAAATGTGGACATAGAAAACTGCCCCCAAAGACAAAAGTCTTGAAATGACTTTAGAGGTCTGTGAGGGATTCCAAAAATTGAACCAAAGGTATCACAGGAAAAAAGCCTTCTGCTAAAAGAACCTGCAGTGCATCCTTCCAGGGATTCATGTGAAAGAGGTTAAACTTCAGTAACCAAGTTAACCCAAGTTGCACACTGCACTAGTATGGGCCATTCACATCTAGGCCTCAGGGATGCCAGCACTCCGGACTCTAGAAGTCAGACAGGGCCAGAGAGAGGTGGAAGCTTGCCAAGGGTTAGCAAAGGGTTGGCAAGCAGTCAGTAAGGGCCCTGAAGCTTCCCTTTTGAATTTCCTGGGCCCTGACCTAAACAAGTGTCATTTGCTGACCATGGGTCTCACCAGCTGAAGGTCTACCGCCATATTCCCTCCCTTACAGATAACGACTTTAACACAAACTACATGCTCCTTCAAGCTTAGCAAGGCTTCTTTTCTTTACTAAGGGGTTGATACCAGGAAAAAAAATAGGACCGCAACTAGACATGTGCAAATACCTTTTGGAATAACTATTCCATTGGTTTAATACACAGTATTTTCAGATTTTCACTGAATAATAATTGGGAATAATGATAAATAATAATATCAACACGGTCTTTTGGAAAGATTTCACCCTGTTTTATATGTTTAAACAGGGACAGATCTTACAAATTTTGCCTACTCATGAGGTCTTTTTCTAAAGAAAAAAAATCATCCAGCATGATGATAATTTGTTTTTGAAAAATCCCCTAGCTTGCACAAAATAAGCTAATAGAGAAATTCTGCAAGTAAATATTTTTGCAAAGCCCTAACTCAGTCTCAAAGCAGATTGTATTTAATGAAGGACCTAGATGTCTCAAGTGCAGCGATTATTGACTCCCAGCAGTGCGCTCGGGCTTTCGCCAAGCTGGATGAGAAATACCATTGCTCGCTACACCCATATGTCTAATGCACTCTCACTTCTGGCAAGAAGTCTGGAATTTACTTCAGCTGATTTAAGGAATTTGTGAACAAGGATTTTCTCTGAATTGTCATCACCCTTGAGGAACTGATCAGGCTGGAAAAGATGTGTCAGTGAGAGGTGCCAGCTGTCCCATCACTCGGCACGGCCACTTCATGACAGTGACAGGATAAGCCCTGGGGACTTGCTGCTGGCAGCATGGAAAGATGACCCCAACCATTTCTTCACCAATCCTGATGAGACTGACACCTTAGCTAGGGCTTGCCTTGGATGCTGTTCTATCAGCACCTTCCCTTGGCTCCTCTCTCTCCCTGGGGTTATAATTGATTGATGTAGCCCACACCATGTCAGGAATGAAATACCTTAACTGCAAAGCCCCAATTAAGAGGCATTTTGTGGTAAAAGGAGCGCTCTCTAACCTCAGATCTATAGCCAGGGGTCAATCAACAATGAGAGAGAGAGAAGAATTACAGAAAAGAAAAGCAAGGCAAAGATGGACACAAAGGAAAGAGTCTGTGAGCGACGACAACTATTATGTTGTCCTGTCATCTCCAGCCCAGTGTGTGCCTTTCCCTGCAGTATGAAACCTTTCCCTGCAGAAAAGGTTAGGAACCCCCTCTTATTACCATGCTAACAAGCATGCACAGGCAGCACGGGGCCATCTTAGTGCATGCGTACCCAGTTGGATTTTCTGACCCTTGATTTTGCACCAATCGAGGTAGCACTAAACAGGAACAGAAATGATGAGAACTATAGAAACTGATGAAAATTAGTCAGGGCAGGAAGACTCTTTAAAACTGAACCCTGAATCACCACAGGCAGATGTCAGGTCATGTAGTAAATTGGTTCCAGTTCAAAGAAGCAAACTGATTAGACACAAGCAACCACAGACCAGTGGAGGACAGAGAAGCACGAGAAGGGCACACCTCTGCCACCTCTCCTATCATGTGTCTGTGCACACAGGTAGGTCCTTATTTCCCACCAGGACCATGGCAGTTTTCTGGATCTCCAAGAAATACTCTGATGACAGTTTATATCTAGATCCATACTGAAGATATACCAGCATTTACTTTATATTTTAGTCTAGTAGATCAAACGTGCTTTCATAAATTAGCTGCTAAAAAGTCAGCCGGGCAGCATAGAACACACCTGTAATTCCAGAGCCCTTAGGGTCTGAGGCAGGAGGACTGTAAACAGAAGCCATGTCTGGACAACTCAGCAATGTAGCAAGACCCTATCTCAAAATGAAAAACAAAAACTGGGCTAGGGTTACAGTTCAGTGCAAAGGCCCTGGCTTCAATCCTAGTTTTAAACAATCTATCAGTGATGATATATGGCATTGATATATATATAACAAGGATGTTTATCTACATATTTTCCACCCATTCTAGAACTCTGTGCTTTTAAATCTGATAATGTGCTATATAGATCTTAGGATGGGCCTTACATCTTGGAATATTCTGTAGATCTTAATAGTAAGATACATTTCACATTTGGACTGACTGACCACTTTCCTGATTTCTCAAGAGGATAAGCCAAAATCATAGCATCCATCACAGAAGTGGCCAACTGGGACATAGATCATCCTATTTGTCATTTCTACTGAGAGCCATGAAGTCTGGCCCAAGTGAGTTAAGAGTCATAATTTGGGTCCAGATTCATAAAGGTAAAAAACAGACGCCAGAAGAAGAGTGATCCTTTTCTTGGTTGAAACATTAGACCCAGCAAGACGCCAGTACTGTGAGTCAAGGCAGGCATCTTGACCCTTTGCAGCCACAATCTCTGTTTCAGTGACTTCTTGCAAGGTAGGGGAGAGCAGGGGATATTTATAGAAAACCCTACAACTCCTTAATTAATGAAGGCCCATTCCACCTGGATTCTCTTACATCACCACAGATGTGTCCCCAGCAGACAGGAACTGCCTCCAAGAAGAGCCAATGAAAGGTATCACCTCCAAAAGAGAGACTTCAAACTGAGTCACCACTGTAGGGTCGTGCTCAGGGTAAAGGACAATTTCAGAACCACCTGAGAGGAATATTTTCAGCACCCTGAAGACAGGTTGTGTAAACAGTCTCACGTTAATTGAGTTCTGGAACCATCATGAGAAAAACAGAGTAAAAAGGACCCAACCAGGGACAGGGATTTAGCCCAGTAGTTTTGACATCTGCCTGGCAAGCACAAGAACCCCAGTTTGATCCCCGGGAACTACATACCACAGTGCCGGATGTGCTCGCTCATGCCAGTAATCCCAACACTCAGAAGGCAGAGACAGGAGAATTGCCTAGTTTGAAGCTGAGTTCAAGACCAGCCTGAACTACAAAGTGAGATCCAATCTCAAACAACAACAACAAAAAAAAGGACCCCGTCATTAAAAGTGCCCCCAGTCTCAGAAATTCCCAGGCTCAAAACTATTTGTTCTTGTAACATTTCATTATGTGAAGCTATCATCTGGAAAAAACACTTTTTGCTTATAAACTTCAACTTTTTAGATAAATTAATTCAAAAAGCACAATGATTCTCTGAAGATTGATTATATCAGGAAAAAGGATTTATTCTTTCTCTCCCCCCTGCAGTTTTGTGTTGTCTTCAACATGAATAACTGTGCTCACTTCAGCAGTGGTCCCCAAACATCACTCTGAGCCTGGAGCAAAGAAAGGTCATAAGCAACCTTCATTCTTCCACACTTGTTTTTCTTTTCTCTCATAAAAAGGGAAAATCCCAACCCGGCGTGGCCTAGCTTCAAGACAAGGAAAAAATTAATATTCATTCCATTTGTCTACATTTGGACTATAAATTGAATAATTCTTATTTTGTTGTATTTTGAAGTTTTTCTTTGTTCAGTTCCCAAATCCTAAGAGGTAGTTTGATGTCCCAAATCCCTCAGTTTCTAAAATCTCTAGTGTCTTATTCCAAATCAAGTGTTCAAGTTAATTATATCCCCTAGCTCCCATTAAAGAAGAGCAATTCTTCAGAGAGTGTTATTTGAATAAAACTTCTTAGGACTATTTCACTGGAAGTAGTGTCCTGGGTCCCATGAGAAGAAGCACACAAATGTTAGGAAATGCAGTTGCCCAAGCTTGTGGAGTTATTCAGTAATCTGTTTAGTAC